>LIEC01010307.1:0-154865 GCA_001925005.1 Drosera capensis | reverse complement strand
TATATTAATATATATATTCAAATATTTTTTAAGAAAAATATGAAGTGGACCCGGAATCGAGCCTATCGAATCGAGTTTGAGCTCGGCTCGAAATGTAATCGAATCGAGTTTGAGCTCGGCTTGAAATGTAATCGGCTCGAGCTTACAAAAAAGGGCTCGACCGAGCCCGAGCCTTCGATTTTCGAGTCGAGCCGAGCCCGAGCCGGGCACTGTGTCGGCTCGGCTCGACTCGTTTACAGCCCTAGTCCATCCTCATCATGAGGCAAAGAAATAGTCTTCCATGATACTAATGCTCCACCATGTTGCACAGATGTACCCTGCCAAAGGAAGTTCCTATACACTTTGACTATCTCATTCATCACTGACTTAGGGAGCATAAAGATCAAAGCCCAATACAGTTGAATGGCATGCAATACTGAGCTGATGTACACAAGACGGCCAGCATAGGACTAGCACTTATTTGAACACCCCATGGCTTTCCCTCTTATCTTATCTATCAAGATTCTGCAGTGTGAAAGCTTAAGGCCAGTAGATATTAGAGGCAGTCCTAGATACAAGAATGGCAGCACCCCCACACTAAAACCCCAGAGGTCAATAATCTGGGATGCAAATTATCCACTCCTGACATGAATATCTCAATTTTCCTCATATTTGGCCTTAGTCTAGAATCTGAGAAAACATATCAAGGCTCTGCTACAAAAGATGTAAGGATCTCATATTGCTCTCAGCATCATCAACAAAAAAACAAATGGTAGAGCTTTGTTTTCTTGTATCTCCAGTGGAAGGAAAACCCAGGCATAGTCATATGAGACTGAATTATTCCAGAAAATACTTCCATGACAAGGATGAATAGGTAAGGGGCCAAAGGATTCCCTCGCCTCAATCCTGTCCCACTCCTTAAAAAACCCTTCAATTCTTCATTGATGGACACAGAACTGAGCAGTGGTGATCACTTCTTTGAGCCAAGAGATCATTAAGCTAGGGATCTGGAAGGCTTGCAGTGCCATGAACAAAAAATCCCAGTTCAAGGTGTCATACGCCTTCTGCATATCCACCTTAATTGCAACCCTAGGGACATCAGACTTGAGATGAGACGCTTTAAATAACTCCTGAGCAATCATGGCATTAGGTGAAATCCTTCTACCCTTAACAAAGGCTCCTTGACATGACTGGATGACCTTAGGCAGTCCCTTGGCCAACCCGTTAGCCAAGATCTTAGATATACATTTATTGGTCGTGTTACAACATGATATTTGCCTGTAATCACCCCCCATAGGTGAAGGATTAGGGCACTTGTGCACCAAAGCAATAGCAGTAGCATTAACTTCCCTCAACAACGTTCTGTTTCTAAAAAATTCAGCAACAGCAACCAACACATCCCTACCAACAATTGACGCCATTGTTTTTTTACGTCCATTTTTTTCTCATAGCGTCAAAGAAGAAATCGCTTCTCCAGGAAGCAAGTTTACTATTTCTAAAAAAATCGCTTTATAAGGAGGCGATTTCTAACCTACAAAAATCGCAAATCACTTGAAACCAGTTTTTCTTATGTTAGGAGGCAATTTCTTGTGTCACTTGAATTCGGTTTTCTTTTTTATGGTGTGTGTTAAATAACTTGAAACTTTTGGATCTTTCATCTTGTATTATATTTCCTAATCAAGTTGTAATTTTTTTATGTTGTCTAAGTTCTATGTTAATTTTCATAAAAATATTTTCAAAATATAAATTCAGCTCCATTTATTGATGAGAAATCGTCTTCTCAGAAAGCGATTTTTGTTTGTATGAAATTGTCTTCTGAGAAAATGATTTTTTCAGAAACAGTTAACTCGCTTCTTAGGGAAGCGATTTCTTTTTTGATGTGGATGAGAAAATTTTGGACATCAAATAGGTGCTCTCAACAATTGACCATGCTGAAATAAAGAACTCTACTGCGAAGCCATCAAGACCAGGTGTAATGAGTCCTATTAAACTCCTTCAACTTCAGCTCAGTCTCTTGAGCTTCATGGTTAGAATGTACATTGCACATCCTTGGACATATAGGTACCAAGAATCATGAACAACACTCATATATTTAGGATGTTGGGTCCAAAAATCAAAAAACTGGAAAGGTGTTCTTGGCTTAACCCTAACACCAGTTGTGACAACCATTGATGAATGGTCTGACACTCCAGCAACTAAGAACTCAACTTCTAGTCATGTAAAGTCATTAAGCCAAGGCCCATTGCACAATACTCGGTCTATTTTCCTGCCGCATGCTTTGTCACCTTATATCCTGTTGGACCAAGTAAAACTTGCATCCCTTGTACCTCAGATTTTGCAGAGCAGCTGCAGCACATTCCTTGAATTCATCAAAAGAGTCTTCCCATCTTGATATCCCTCGATTCCTATCTGATGTATCAGAGATTGCATTATAGTCTCTCAGAATAACCGAAGGTTTTGCATCAAATAAAGCTGACTTGGCAAGCAAATCACGACATAGCTGTTTGCTCAGAGTATAGGATAACTCCCCTTACACAAGAGGCAATAAATTCTTGACACCCTTCATGTTGCTTGAGTCTACCATGGATCACCTAATCAGATCTGTCAATGACCATATAACTATGTACCTTAGGGTCCCAGCATACCCAAGCTCTACCTTTCCCTGAAAAGGCATAATTTGATACACATGACCATCCTGAAATTTTGAGATTCATGGCATCCTGGACATCTTCCTCCCTTGTCTTCGTATCCAAAATTCCAAAAAAATTTCATGTTCCTAAAGCACACCAAGTTCTTGACCTCAGTCTTTTTTAGGGTGACCTAGCCCTCTTATATTCCAACAACCAAACTCCATGAAGAAACAAAGGGACAAAACTTTAGAAACAAAGGAAATGCTACTTCCTCTTGCCTTTCTGAGAAGCCCATTATCATTGGGGTCTTCCTTCTTCAAAGGATTATCCTTTGATTTCTTACTCGATCTCTCAGCTTCTGCTCCCTTCAACACAGCCATAGCCTTCTCCATTTCAGGGAAAGATTCAAAGATCATCCCTTGTTGCAACTCAGGAAACATCAAAGGAGTACTAATGCTTGGCTCATCATATTCTGTCCCATCTTTGACTGATCACTCCCTGGTTGAGTCTCATCCTCAGTCCCCTCGGTTGCCTCATAGACATCAAGCTGCCCACCTTGAGATTCTCCAAGTTCCTGGTTAAGAGAGGGTATCTGTGCTACAACACTCTCCCCAATCACAATAACTTTATTGGCCTTCTTTCCTTGCTTTCTCTGTACTTGGGTCCATCTCGCACCATCCCTAGAATCAATGGAAGCTCCTTCAGCGACATCTTGCTTATCTGCAGCTCCTTAGTCTCAGGCGTGATATCCTTGCAATTGTGCCCGAACACACCATACTTTACACGTACCACTTGTTTCCATTGGTACTCAACTTTGATTTCATGTTGCGTTTCACCAATCATAATACACACTCTTTCAGGTAGAGATCTTCTACCATCAACTTCAACACAGATACGGGCAAAGGACAACCTTGTTCTGTTTTCTGTGAAGGAATCAGCATACAATGGTTTATCCACCAAGCTTGCAATGCCACTTAATCCTCCACATGTCCATAAAGCCAGAGGAACCTTATGGAACTTGACCCATAAAAGGGGTATCTTCTGGTTGTTCTCTTTGCATAACATAAGCTCTGGTGTCCACTTCTGCAGAATCAATGCCTTCGAGTAAAATAACCATGGTCCACCCTCCGGAATATTGGATCTTGCCTGTCCACCTAGGACTTTGAAGAAGTTGAAGCCTGTGTTATCTACAAGGACCTCCTCAAGCCCAATCTTCCCCCACACCCCCTTAGCTACAGACTCAACCATTTTATATCCAGGGTTTCCATTGATGAAATATCCTATAAGATACTCGCTTCACTTGCTCCTTGTCTCATCAAGAACCCCTCATATGGGACAAAGACGGGGATATCCTTGACAGGTTCAACAAAGATAACTATGGATACATACGAACGAGCAGGTACACCCTTTGTAGTGGAAGCCCTAGAAACAGGCAACTGAGCACGGTCCTGCTGCTTCTAATTTGGGAAGCCCCTTCCTGCTTCATTGCAGCTCGCTCACATTGATTTCTGAGAAACAGTTGGTTCTGAGCTCTCCCTAGCTTACGCAAAGCTTAATCCATTTCCGTAGTGATTTCATCCAGAGAAGACTTCGCAACTGAAGCCTGCTCCTCATTAGCCATTTCTATTCTAGGGTTTCCATGAACAGCGTTTTCGTCTAACACAGCAGTGCCATCCTTCGGGTAAGATCCCTTTGCTGTAATTACTAAGGGGAGCTTAGCAATATGAGTGCCAATTAATCGAGCAGAATTGCTCAATTTGTGGATGTGAAATTTTGTGCGGGAAAAAGGTTTTTGAAAAAGTGAGAGGTTTTTTGGGAGAGAAAAAGTTAGAAAGAGAAATCATTGAACAAGTTGCTTTTCTAAAAGATGTGTTGTTTATTTGTGCTGGACTAAAAAGCTTGAACCCAATCTTTCTCTTGTTTTTTGCTTTAAGTTCGTAATAGCATCGCTGATGTGTTTTATTTTGGTGGCATAAGCATCACTTTTGTTGTAGGAACTTGGAACCTGATTCAACCAAGTTTATTTTTTCCATCAGATGGGCTATTTTTGGAGTCAACTTGAAAGGCTGAAAAGTTTGTGACGTAGTTATGGCCACTTAATTGTCATCCATCTTACTTCAACTAGTTCGTATCCGCATAATTCCTGAAAACTTTCAGCCTTTAATACGATGAGGGTTTGAATGCTTATGTTTGTGGGATTGTGAATAACCAAAACTATGACCTACCCAGATGGCTGATCAAAATCATGATCATGTAAAATCACGACGAACCAAGCCACCAAGGTGACTAACTAATCCTTGATTATCAAAAATCATAATTGACCAAGGTGAATGACCAACTCGTGACTGAACAAGGTTTAACTAATTGGTAATTATTCGATCAAGATGACCAATCAAAATCATGAACGACGAAAACAATAACCAATCAAAATGAATGTTCAAATGAGATCAATGACCAACCAAAACAGGTCAAAATCAACTACCAACAATTCCTTAGCATTATATATTTATTTATAATTGATATAATGGATAGATAGATTGATTTATACTTGATGTTTCTAATAACTGTTGGGGATCAGAGAGACGTATTTCCCATGTAGAACGCGAACCACCGTGAACAATTCACTCTGCTTCTGATCAGAGTGGTCCTAACCTTTGTGTATGATCTCTTGGAGCTTTGCATAAGGATCGGATCCTTGAAACCTTCATCTAGGTAGTTGGACCGAATGAGAATAAAGAGACTGGGTTACTGAAGTTATCCTATCTGTATTATATGCCAACGTGCATAAATCGAATTATGATTTGTGTCCTTTGAGAATGTTGTAATCAAAGGTCAATCAAGCTTTAAATTGACAGTAACTAAGATCTGCGAAAGTTATTTTTTTCCAGCTGTGGCTTCAACATGCTAGCTTTTGTTGCACACTTCATGTACAACATGGAAGTACTTGCCCTTTTCTTTCTCCATTATTTCTCACAGGTATCATCGAATGTATTTGCTGACTTACACCTGATTGTAGGTTCATGAATTTAAGCGGGGACTGGGGAGTTGTCGCAACTTATAATCTAAGAGGTTCAGCACTGCAACCTGCTACGAAACTTCAAAACTTTGTTTTCGTGTACAATCTGGACTGCACTATCAAGATCACTGACTGCAAGAGTCCAGGGGCTCAGTCCACTGCGCCCTTGGTGGTCTGCTCGGGTACCCATAATTACTACTCTCCTCGTGTCCTGGTATAATTACTGCTCTGGGAAGTTACTGCAAATTGTTTTGTTTCTCGCAATAAATGGAGTCTGTGTTGGCCTCTTCAGCCTTTGGGTAAGTGATTATGATGCATACAATAGACAAGGAAAGCTAATTAACCTTAATTTGAAATTTTGAAATTCTGAAACATGACCAGACGCACAAGGAAATGACAACTTGGGGGCAGAGAAGTACACTGCAAGATCGAATGAACCCAAAATCCAACGACATTAATCATCGGAATGAGACAGGTCTAGAAGACAGCATGAGATCAGCAAAAAGATATTGCTGTTAAATATCAACCCAATGAATTGCAGACCATTTTTATTGTTAAGTATCTAGTTTACTCGATTATATGATGTAGTAAGCCATGAAAGGAAATAAAGATTGGAAGCTAGGGCTTGAGCCGATAGGGAGGAGATCCTCTCGCCGGCGCCAATGGGACGGGGACGGCCGAAAAAGGTGTTGGTGAGCTATGGTATGCAAAACTCCGGATATAAAGATGATGATTAGGGTTCGTGATGCGATGACTCAGACAGAGGATTGTTCGATAGAGGTGATGAAACCACGTTGGGCGGATATTGTGGAAGGGAAAGGGAATCTAACGATGGATGATGGTTTTCGGAAGGGGATGGATTGGCTGGGAATGGTGAATCGAATTGGAGGAAGGAGAATGGATTGGATTTGAAATTTGTGGATAGTGGTGATGATGACCTGGTTATCTCGATTGAAGATGTGGAGGATGAACATCGATATTGGGCATTTGCGCTCATTGGCTATGTGGTTGGTGATAAACTTCCTTTTGCAGCGATGAAGGGGTTCATTGACGGGCATTGGCAAGGGATCGCTCGTCCTGAGATCCTTCTCCATGAGGCAGGGTACTTCATTTTCCGATTTGCGGATATGGAAGACATGATCAAGGTGCAAGGCAACCACTGGTTCATAAGTTCCAAGCCTCTTGTTTTGAAGAAATGGGAACCGAACTTTAAATTTGATGCTACGATAATTGATAAGGTCCCAACATGGATACAATTTCCTAGGTTGGACTTGCAATTTTGGGGAAAGCGTGCCCTAGAGAAGATAGCAAGCAAAGTAGGTATCCCGTTGTGCACTGATCAACAAGCAGCCATCACAGGAAGGGTTCTTATCCTAGGGTGTTGGTGGAGGTGAATACGAAAAAGGAATTGGTGGACACGGTGAGTTTCAAAGGGCCTGATGGTGAGCTGGTGCAACAAGTGGTTACATATGAATGGAAGCCACTAAGATGTTTGAAGTGTGGGAGATGGGGACCTCAATCTGATGAATGTTATGCTAAGCGTAAGGGGAAGATGGTCTAGTTACCAAAGGTAAAGGAGCATCCGCCTGTGACTGAGAAGAATGCAGACCAGGTGCAGAAGGAGAATAGCTAAGTCAGGAGAAGGAGTGGTCTGTTGTTGATAGAAAGAATGGAAAGCTTATAGAGGGAAAGGCAGTCAATGAAACCTCTGGTTCAAGGTTTTTCCCTAAGGAGATGGATGGGATGCAGGCCCTCGAGCAACAGATATCTGAGCAGATGTTGAAGGTGATACTTGGTCCTCCCTTGGGAGAATCTCTTCTATGATAGCTGCATGCAATATTAGAGGAACGAATAAGCCTGAAAAGCAGATATCAATCAGGCAGTTAGTCCAGAAGTTTTCAATAAAGCTCCTTGGTTTTCTTGAGACTAGGGTGAAAGCAGCTCATTTTCATAGGATCTCTTCTTCATGTTTCCATAATTGGAGGGTGATAAACAACTACTATTTTTTGCAAAGAATGGTAGAATATGGATTTGTGGGGATAAGTGTCGCTTTGACGTCAAGTACATTGCTGGTACTGAACAAGTTTTGCATGTAGAGGTGAAATCAAAGGATGGCTAGTTTGTTGCTGCTATTTCCTTTGTTAATGTCTTAAATACTAGACTACAAAGGTGTGGTTAATGGGAAGAACTGATGAGATTCAAAGAAACGTGTACTATGTCCTGGTTAGTTCTAGGGGATTTTAATGCTTTTGTGAAAGATGAGGAGAAAGTGGGATATGCTGGTATCACCATTGAGCCTTGTGATGAGATGCTTCACTGCCTTCTATCATGTGGTATTGAGGACCTTCCTACTGTGGGATGTCTGTATACATGGTACAACATTCAGCGCTCAAGTTTCTGGATGAGAATAAAAACTAGACAGAGTGTTAGGTAATGAAGCGTTGTAGGAAAAATATATGTCAAATTCTTTATTTTTGGAGGCTGGAATTTTTTACCACTCACCAATGATCTTGCAGCTGAAAGAAAACAAGAAGAAGCCTTGTCAGTTCAGGTACCTTAATATTTGGCATAGGCATCCTCAGTTCATCCACTGTTCAAAAAGAGTGGAATACTCCTATATCGGGTACCCTATGATCAAGATAGTACAGAAGTTGAAGAAGTTGGAGGTGGCTTTAAGGAGATGCACAAGTTGGGGTTTTCTGAGTTGCATCAGAAAGTGGGGGAGATAGAAGAGCAGTTAAAGGCTTTACAGTCTCAACTCAGAATGCAGCAATCTGATGAGTTAAGGGAGGAAACAAAGCATGCCTTGGAGTTATATACAGAACTGATCTTGAGGGAGGATGGGTACTTAAAACAGATGGCAAAGGATCAATGGTTCCTCTCCATGGATAGAAATACAAAGTACTTTTATAGTCTGTTAAAGAGTAGAAGAATGAGGAAACAAATCCTTAGAGTGAAGGATGATGCTGGACTATGGGTAAATGAAGAGAACGTTGTGGCAGACCAGTTTGTTCTGTACTTCAAAAAGCTGCTCGGGGATGATGGATATGTCCTGCAGTTTGAGGAAGAGATAATGAAGCAAGGAAGTGTGCTGTATGATGAGCAGAGGAGGTGCTTATTGAGAGAATATGATGCACAAGAAGTCAAAGATGCACTTTGGAACATCGTAGATGAAAAAGCTCCTGGGATAGATGGTTTTGCAGCTTCCTTCTTCAAGCATAGTTTGCAGGTAGTGGGCTAAGAGATCACAAAAGGTGTTCTCTTTGAGACAGATAAGATGCTAAAAGTGATAAATGCCGCAATCATCCACTTGATTCCTAAATAGGATAACCCTTCTCTTCCTTCAAACTTTAGACCAATTTCTCTTTGCTCTATCATATATAAAATTGTCTCGAAGATGATGTGTGTCAGATTGAGGGGTGTCTTGCCTTACTTGGTTAATCCTTTCCAAAGTGCATTTGTGGAAAGAAATTGCTGATAATGTGCTGTTGTGTCAAGAACTGGTGAATAGTTATGAGAGAAAGAGGATCTCTCCCAGGTGTATGATGAAGATGGATATTCGCAAAGGCGTATGACTCAGTACAATGGGTTTTGGGTTTTTTTTTTTTTTTTTTAAGAAGCTGCTGCTATGCTATGGGTTCCCTAATGTCTTTGTTGACCGTATTAGCACATGTGTAACCTTAGTCAGCTATATGATAGAAATAAATGGGAGTCTGCAGGGGAGATTCCTTGGACTAAGGGACTTCGGTAGGGTGATCCATTATCCCCATATCTTTTCGTCCTAGTGATGGAATATACTGCAAAAAATGGGAGGTAACAAACACTTTACGTTTCATCCTCTTTGTAAAAATCTTAAAATTTTTAGCTTGTGTTTCGCGGATGACCGAATGGTGTTCTGTAAACCTGAACTGGATGTTATCAACATTATAAAAGAGGAGCTGGGGATCTTTGCTCGTGAGAGTGGTCTACAAATCAACCTTGTTAAAAAGCTGACACCAGCAATATTCATTGCTGGTGTATTTGAGGAAAGAAAAAAGATGATTGTTGCTGAAATGGGAGTGCAGTTGGGCCATTTGCCTGTATGTTATCTTGGAGTCCCACTTGCTGCCCAAAGGCTTAGTGTCAAAGCTTACAGAAATCTTATTGACAGGGTTACTGCAAGAATAAAAAGCTGACAAGCTAAATACCTCAGTTATGCAGGTAGACTTCAAGTAATCAAAAGCATTTTGATGTCTATTCCTATATATTGGGCTCAGATGTTTCTTTTACCTGCTGATGTGATTGATGAGATCAAGAGCCGTTGTAGAATGTTCCTTCGGACTGGGTGCGCCATGAAATCTCATAGAGCGCTTGTGGCTTGACATGATGTATGTAAGAGGAAGAAAGGAGGAGGACTGGGGTTGAGACTGGTAAAATGGTGGAATGCTGCTATCTTATTTAAGAACATATGGGCTCTGGAAATCAAGTGTGATCGCATGTGATTGAGTGGGTGAGTGAAGTGTATTTTAAGGATGATGATGTGTGGACTGTGAACAGAAGAAGTGCTCAGGGATGGGGTCCTCCTTGCTTAAAGTTCGTAACTTGATGGTCCAGACAGGTGGTGCTAGTAAGATGGAGGAGTGGAGGAAGCATGGATATAGTGTGAAGAAAGGGTATGAAGCCTTGGCTGGTCAATGTGCCGTAAAGTCTTGGAGAAATCTTGTCTGGGATCCTGCTATACATCCTCGGTTTACTTTTATTACTTGGTTAGTGATGTTGAAGAAACTTTGAGTAAGGAGTTGGTTATATGAGCATGGTTTGGTTGATGGGGATGATTGTCTGATGTATAACCATTGAGCATTTGCTCTTTTCATGTTCATTTGCGCTGGAGGTGCTAGCTGGTGTGTTGGTAGGCATGGCTTTGAAGTCTCGAGCTCAGTCTTTCGAAGATTTGTGGGCACTGGGCATTGAAGATTAGCAAGGACAAGACTGCAAATGCATCTCGAAGGCGCAAATTAGTGGCGGTATTTGTATATGAAGTTTGGGGTGCAAGGAATGTTCGAGTTTTTAAGGCAGAAATAGCTAGAAAAGATAGTGTATAGATAGCATACTTTTAACACTTTGAGAATGTACAAGGGTGACAGTCATGTATATGATGAACCTTTGACGAAGTGATATTGAAAGTGCTTATTCTTCCAAAAAGGTTGTGAAGGAAGTTTATGATTCTTTTGCATAACAGTAAAGTAAATGGAAATCAATATTTTCAAGCTCGCGTTTGATATTGTCAAGACACTTTGTGAGAGAAAAATTTATTCAAAATATTTTGTGAGTGTAATGGCAGTGACAGTATCAAAAATTGTCTTGACAATAATCACCCCTTAAATTCCGTCCTTTTCTTGTCATTCTTGAGTTTGAAGTCATAAAGATGAGGAGTACATTTGATTTTCTGCAAATACATCGAGTCTGATGGTTGTCGACTCAGATTCTCGGAACTGTAACTTTGATCCTAGGAGTGAATATATAAATACTAAAACAGGTGAGCACGATATAGAGATTATCTTAATTTATCATATTAATTATTAGCATGGTCGAATAAGCATGATAGAATTTATCGTGTATTAACTTTCTAACACGCCTTCCAACTTTAAATTGCGGAAAATAGAACAATGTTATATTATCACATATAAACCCTAACATGTTTCAGTCTCTAAGCCTATTCCATCCCTCAAATATCCATGGCTAGTAGTTCATCCAATGTTCCACCTGACTGTCCTGAAGAATGGTTTGAAGACCTTCATGATAAAAAGTTCGAGCTCCCTAACGTCGCTTACTCTTCGAACTCAAAAGAAGTAATGTTTTCGTCACCCGCTAATTACGAGGAGTATATAAAATATAAGTTGTGTTTGAAAGCAAAGGTCGTTGATGGCGTAGTTGCATCGAAGATCAAGAGTAAGACTCATATGAAGATCGCGACTGCACCAAAAGTGAAAACAGTTTCTCTAACAGGTTCGTTCAGGAATAAAAGATAGTATTTCATATGCTTAGATGATGAATGAAGAATTTGAAGTAGGATGGGAAATTGAATTATTACCCAACATATCAAAAATTGTTTCCTGCTTGTGAAATTTATTGCATTGCAAGTTTTTGAAGCCGGTAGAAGTTTGCATAGGGAAGCTATTTGATGTTACTGCTCAAAATAGTGCAGTCAAATGAGAAACACGAACTAAAAATCAGAAATCAAAAGCAAGAGCAATACTAGTAAAACATTGCAAATCAGGATCTCATTTATCGTACGCATGGAAAAAATAACGGATATCAAAAGCCATTTCTTAGAGCTTTTTAATACCAAACAATTTTGTTTTTCTAGTCCATAAATAATGCCAAAAACCGAAAAAACAGGAGTCAAATGTACCAACGGCAACAAGGTACATAGGTAATGTCTTGACCATATTGCTTCTCTTGGAAACTTTGTCTATCAATAAGCATATGATAAGCGATCAAGCGAGGCATGCTCAAATGAAATGGGCATTGTTCCGTAACAATATTTGTCATAATTTTTGTGTAGTATCGACTTCAGCAGAGTGCTTAGCTGTTAGGGTGCGTCGTTGTTGCTGTAGTAAATTGAAAAAATTATACTATAAGTTGAAAATTTTATATTGTAACTTGTTAAATGTATATTATCAGATTTTAGTTATAAAATACATTGAAATATGATTGTATATATTCATTAATTTACAATATAATTTTTTCAACTTGCAGTATAAATTATTAACATACAGTATTTATAGTAGCGAGTACGATGTCGCATTTTCCTTAGCCATTAATAACAATATTTGCATATATTTCGACTTCAATATGTTTTA
Source organism: Drosera capensis (assembly GCA_001925005.1). Taxonomy (NCBI): domain Eukaryota; kingdom Viridiplantae; phylum Streptophyta; class Magnoliopsida; order Caryophyllales; family Droseraceae; genus Drosera; species Drosera capensis. The sequence continues at coordinate 142,398 of LIEC01010307.1, read as the reverse complement.
ATTATTCATTTTATCATGAACAGAATGTCCTCCACAACATCCCAATTCTATTCGTGGCACGGGCGACAAAAATCACTACTCAAGAACAAGGAAACCACCTTCTTATCTACATGATTATGTGATCTAGGAGCATGGATGATCACAATGTAATCGTAGATCGAGAACTTCACCGAAAATCGAAACAGGGAAAACTATGTGATTGTATAAGGATGATGTAATGAAGAATGTGGATATATGTGCATGATGTTAGAAATCGGCTTCACCGGAAATCGAAACAGGGAAAACTATGTGACTGTATGAGGATGCTGTAATGAAGAACGTGGATATATGTGCATGATGTTAGAAATCGGTTTGTTTGACCATGAATTTGATCAAGTCCCAATCATCAAATTGGGGCGATATTGGGCTCGTTGTAAACACCGTTCCAAGCATATGAACGTAATACGTTAAAATTCTCAAAATCAATTTCGGATGAAAGAGAAATCAATGCCCAAATAACTGATGTGAAAAGGACAAAACTCATGTGGTGTTATCAAGGGTGTTAATTGGATCGGTTCGTGTTAATCGGTTTCAGCTTTTTGTCGATTCGACTTTTACAACCCAAAATCAAAACCGAACCATTAATTAATCGATTTGAAAATCAAACCAAAATCGTCTATTAATCAGTTGGGTTTTTTTTTAAACGGTTTTGTTTGTATAGTTTTTTAGAAGGTTTTTACGCTTTCGTCTTAAATATTTTAAGATTCTAAGTATATATATGGTTCATTAAAATAACTTTATAAATTTTTACTATACATATTTGTAAAATAAATTAGATATACCAAGTTAAAAAAAACGACAAAAATATATGAACAAATGATTTTCTTACTAAACAAATAAAAAACATTCGACCAAAAAAATAGAAAATATGACTAAATGTTTTTATTTCTATTTCTAACAAAAAAAATAAAGACAATATTCACAATACTAAGGATATTAGGTTATCTTAGGTTAAATAATATAATATGTTTGATATTTAAACTTAACAATCTTATATAAAACAATTTCGATTTTTATTTTTAAACGGTTCGATAATCAATCATAAACGATTCGCTTAATTGGTTTATCATCGGTTTCTCGGTTCGGTTTTAAATCGCAAATTCATTTTGTAAACCAAAACCATACAATTTAATCATCGGTTCGGTCTGTTTCGTTTTATCGATTTCGGTAGTGATTCGCTAATCAATTCATTCTTCGTTTTAACAGCCTTAGATGTTATGTAAACCACATTTGGAGTTTGATATGATATAATGTACCTTATAAATAGAATGGTTGGAAATGAGTTTGAGCCCCCAATTTTGTGTGACGGGGAGATGCTACATGAGGCTCATAACATAAACGCACACCGGTCCGCTCGGTTCGGTCTATTAAAATATTATTTTTATACTAAAGTCGTAATGATATTTTTTGGATCGTTGGATCACTTGGATGACTGCTGCTTTTAGCTGGGGTAGTTTGTCCCGTCAATAAATGTTTGGGCTTATCGCCCAATATCTATGCGACACGTGTCTGTATGTCCCTCTCTATTTCCCTATATAAACAGTCCTCCTGAACCTTGTTTCTTTGCATTCCAGATCGTCTGTCTTCCTCTTCTATTTTTCTCTAGAAATCAATCCCTAGTCTATTCCAGTTCCAGTGCATCAGACACAATGCATACAAACAATATCAATGCGTACGTTGTTCCTTTTGTCGTAGTGATATGTCTACTGGCTTTAGTCATTGTATTTTGGAAGATATTGATATTAATTAATCCCTTAGCACCCGGGACAAGGTAATGACGTCTTAAGGAGAGAGGGTTCCTCGCCTTAAATAATTATTTTGTTTCTGTTTGGTTTATGATTATGAATTTTGTACTAACCTATTAACAATTTATTATTAACAATTTATTGAGATGATACCGATAAATTTTATGAGTGATTTATGCTACATCGTTAACTGTACTAAGTCCGCACGGGCCCCAGATGCGATTATGGAGCAAGATCTGTAAATGACACGACTATTGATCTCACTTCGATCATTGTTCGATGACTCGATATCATCATAATTATGATTGAGATAATTTGGGATGCGTACTGTGATAAACTTGTGAAGGTTGTAATTAGGACTAAAATCCTTTGTTGTCTATTTTGGAAAGTATCCTCTACAGTAACCATCTCAACTGTCCACCCGTTTTAGAACATTTCTCCTTTTTAATGTTTGGATTTCGATTACATAAAATGAAATTATAACATGACAACAATCAAAATTATCTCATAAAGTACTCAGTATCGAAAATGTTAGTTATACAAAGCAAGTGTAAACTATAGATTGAACCTCATAATTTTAAAGAAGTTTTTTTAAATAAAACTCATAATTGAACCAGTCTTTCTTGAAAATATTAAGGATGATTAGATAATATAAAATCATAAAAACATCATATAAAAATGGAAAAAATGACATTTTACCCTCTAAAGTATTAAGTTATAAATGACCCTCGCCAAATTGAAATATAAGCACTTCACCCCTTTAACATAACAATAATACCTTATTTTTACACTAAATCATAAATTAATAAAAGGATTATCTGTATATTCTTCTTCACTAACTTTTAAAAAAATCAAATGATTTCGACAAAAACATCATTTAAATGAATGGATAAGGGGATTAATTACTTATCAATCAATTATAAATATGATGTTTGAAGATTGATTAGTCATTTGGTTTCATTAATCACTAGTTATTGTGTAGATTTATGAGGGGCTGCAACCAGTGATTGGTTGGTTAATTTGGTTTGATTAATCACTGGTTAATCATTTTTGTTTGGTTAATCATTTGATTTTGATTAATCATTTTTTGTTTTAGTGATTGGTTTGCAATTTGGTTAGGTTAGTCTTTTTTCTTCTTTTTTTTTGGGTCATTTGTTATTCATTTGTTTTGGCTGATCATTTATCTGCTCTTTTTGTTATATAAACAAGTCCTAAATTTAGTTTTAGTATGTCAATAGATTTTTATTAATATTTAATATTTTTTAAATAAGAGAGAATTATCAATTGATTGTTTTTTATTTCATTAATTATCAATAAATCATAGTGTAAAATTTTTATTATTAAGTAAATCATTAATTCAAATTTGGATTTTTTCCCCTCAATCAAAATAAGCAATTAATTTATCATAATAGATCATAATAATTTATTATAATAGATTACATATTACAATAATTATCCCAAAATACTGAATTCTAACCAATGTCATCAATAGTCACCGTTGTCATCGTTGCCACTTTCGTTCTCGAAACAAATGGCACACATTTATGTCTTGTTTTCTCGTGCTCATATATATAAATACAATACGCACTGTTTATATTTAATGTTCTTGTTATATAACAAAATTGCATAATATTGTTCCAAACAATGTGAAAAAAAAAAAATTAACACTTTAATCTCCACTGAACCTATGAAAACACAATGCCCCAAATATAACATGCATTGTTCTAAACAGTATTCAAAAACCAACACTTTGATGTCCATGAAACTATGAAAAAACAATGCCCCTGATACAACATGTACTATTTGTCGTTGAAGTCGCCGCTGCACCGTGCCCACCTTCATCCATCTCATCCATCTTCATCTATCATAAACCGTGCGCATGTCAGTCAAACACCCTCTGCCCCCTCACACCCTTCTGCCCCATTCATAGCCATTCGCCATACCCTATTCTCCCAAATGCTGCGCAACTTCGAACACCAGCAATTCAAAGTTGCGATGTGCCGCCATCTCACAATCATTTAACCTTTATAGAGTATCAATACAAGTACTAGTCCTTACAAAATTGTAATTCAAAATTACATGAATCCGCAGTCCAAATATCTCATCAATGAATCTAAAACAACAAATAAAATTGGAATATGAGCAGGGAAGAAGCCAGAGAATTTTCTCTGGGTGGCCCAAAACATAAAGAAATTTTACTTCAAATTTATGAAAAAGAGTAGAGAAACTATGATAAAATAGCAAATATATGGAAAATTATAGTCAAATTCTTAAGATAGTTTCAATCACATTTTGATAACCAAAATATTTGATGGCACATTTAGATATCCATTATAACTTTCATTTACATTTTGATATCTCAAAGTAAATAAATGTCTTAAATGCCTCTTCACTAACCTTATTGACCATGTCTTAATATCTTATATGGAATAATGTAATGTCTTAATAATTTATAATGATATTCAAGTTTCAGTAATGAAACTTAACCTTCGTTTAATTACGTTGACACTCTTATTTTCATATAGTTTTTTTCAATAGAAAAAAACTAATAGTTCACACTGCGATAAAGAAAAATTCACATAGACATAACAAACAATTCATATACCCATATATAACAGTTTACATAGGGGCCTTTAATTGTTTACATAACACCATTTACACCTACATAAAAATTCACATCAAAAATATCCACGGTTCACGGAGCTAAAAACGGTCGATAAAAATCGTAACCGTTTCTATTTCGATCACTAATTCTACAACTAAAAAGAAAACTGTCGTAAAACTTATTGGTGACCAAATCAGTAGATAAATTAACGACCGAAACAAAACAAGCGAGATAACTTTAACCTTGCTCCGGATAAAAACAAAATGAGAGAACGATAACTCCTTCGAAAACTTGCTCAACCAAATCTTGTACGAACGAGACATAGCTTGGACCATTTCATCGAAATTGTCCTTATCCTAGGTTATGTTGTTAACCTTGTCCTCCAACAACCTCTGTTGAATCAGATTTTAAAAAATTGATGATAAGCAAAACAATCTCATCAAGACAACAAGGGTGTGACTCAAGCACAGAAGGGAAAGGAAAATAAGATATCAAAGTCAGCGTCAGCAAGGTGCAGTCATGCTGAGTCCTACCCTCTGAGAATGAGATAAGCCAGCAAGGTGAAGACAAGACTACACAGATCAGCAGAGCTGGTGAGCAAAGCTAAGTGTTCTGTTAAAGGAAACTAAAGCAGGAGAGAGTACAAGACAAAGGCAGATACATCACAGTGATAGTTTTCACAGGCTGTTTTATTCCCAAATCGTTTTCAAGAGCGTTTAAAATTGACATTGGACTGTTCCTAATCAACATCAACGACTGGGATCATTTGAAAGGACAAAAAAGACAATGGCTAATAGAAATAGTGTTGTCTATAAATAGATGAAATGCAACAAGGTTGCAGCTAGTTCTGATTTTCCAATAAGAGAGGAGGTTGACTATGTTGATTCCGTTTTACTCTCTTGATTTATCAGGTGGTTTGCATCCCTTGGAGAGTTCGATGTTGCAATGAGGCATATGCTTGAAATACTTGCATGTGGACATCAATCACAAGCCACTCAGGAGTTATTCCTCCGGGATTTTCTTGCAGTGGTTGAGGTAATTGTGGATCCTTGGATGTGACCTGTCTGTTTGATGCTTATTAATTGTGCTATTATGGCCTTCTCCTGTCCTCACAACCCCCGGATATTTCAGAAAAGAGTTAAAGAATTAGAAGTATGGAAACTTCAACTACCTGTCATCAAGCTTCCTTCACTGAAAGTAGTTTTTGAAGATCACCGAACATATGGATCACCTGCAGCTGTAAGTTAATTAGTGTTCCCGCTGGAAGAAAATTTTCTGTTGATTTCTCGGATCAGTTTGTGAATATGCACTTCCTATTAATAGTAGGAGCTTAATGGTCCAAAATCTTTTGGAATTTCAGGTTGGACTAAGGGAAACCTTGTGGCGGTCCTTTGAAGAAGATATTATTCCTGCATTATCTGGAGCCAAATCTAACTGGTTGGAGGTGCGGACAAAGCTGGTATCTAGAAATCACAGAGATGCACACATATGTGTTGCCGGAGGTATTATCACATTATGAGGCTTCATTCAGCTTCTGTTGCTTTCTTCATCTTCCAAAATTTTTTACCCAGTGGATGCATATCCTTGGAAAGATGTATGAAAATATGTAGAGACCTATTGAAAGCAAGTGCTTTCTCTATACTTCCACAATTCCGTACCTCTTCTGCATCTGTCGTACAAAACTGAAATAATAATGCACAGCATTCATGCGTGGGTTATTACTCATCCTGAAGATGCATCTTTAAAGATAATATGATGGTGTCTTTGCTAGTGTATCGTCATGATTAAGATGATGCAAAAAGAAAAGTTGAATATAATAAAGTCTACACACTCTTCTGGAAATTGATAAGCACGTTTTTTGGGGCTTGAGTGATATCATCTGTGTGTTTATTTATGATCCCGTGTTAATTCTGCAGAGGCAGTTAAAGTGAGTATTGGGTTTAAAAATCCACTGCAGATACCTATTTCTGTCTCGAATGTTTGTTTGCTCTGTCAACTCACTGCAATGAAAGCTGAAAAGAGTGATATTGGTAAGAAGTCCTGGTTGCAGGAATCATGTTCTTATCCTGCAGTATATGTGACTGATTAATAGCTACTGTTTGATACTGCTGCAACTGATCTTAGTCATGCAACAGATGAACAACGAGAAGAAGAGCTTAGAAAGTTAATTGCCTTAGCGTAAGCATACTGATCAAATTCTATTTTCTTTTTTCTTTTGTTTCTCTTTTATGTGAAGAGTACTCCAATCAGATACACCATATGATGATGTACGTGTATATTGCCTTACAATGCAGTGAGCATGATAGAGAGGATTCTTCATTATAATAATGTCTGGGGTCGATTTTTCACTCAATGGAGGGGAAACACTAGTCGTAAGTATATTTTGGACTTTGATGTTTGACGCATGCACTACATTCTTGTATTTTAAGATAGAAGGAAAATGTCTGTATACATGTAAGAAAATAATTAACTACCTAGTAGTAAACCATAAAGATGGGGTGGTTGAAATCCATAAAATTTGACCTTAGGGTGCATAATTACTCAATTTATGTTCTGGTGCAACACATTACTCTTTGTAATTCGCATTTTTCTACGTTTATTAGGTGCAGTTGACTGTCACGACCAAAGCAGAGGGGAAATTGAGGATAGTTGGAGTGAGGTGGAAGCTCTCTAGTGTTGTGGTGGGTTTTCAACATTTTGAGGTTAATCAGGCGATTAACAAATCTGCAAAAGGACGCACCAAGTTGAAGAACTCTCATTTTAGCAATCACCTCTCATTTTCGGTGATAAAGGTAGATCAGCTTTTTTCTATCTGACTTCTGTTTCTATCTCTTACGCGAGCTTTTCTTCTTACGCTTTGTTAGTTGCAATCTGCAGTCTTTGCCTCGGGTTGATGGTGTCATTCGAAACTTCCCAAAGAAATCTATCATGGAGAACTGCAGAAGCTCGTGTTGGAATTGAGAAATCCCTCTGATATTCCTGTGAAGTTACTTATCCAACTAATTATCTTTATCCCTTTTGCTTATGATTTTCACATTCTCTCAAGTACAAGAAGCTTTGTTCTGACAACAGTCAAGTAGTCTTCCGTTATATAAATTGGTAGTTTCACTAGCTGTATTGTGAGAAACGCATTATGGTGGCTATTTCTTAGTTTTCATGCATTTGAGGTTTACAACATGTGGAGATATGTTTCCTCTAATTTGTAATCTATTTTTCTCGAATGCCTGCTTTTCTGGCGTCCTTTTCGTGACAACAAAATTTTCCTTTTCTCTTAACACCTATTGGTCGTGGGTCATTTAGACAACCACCTCTGCATATCTTTTAGGTCCTGATAGTCTGTTGTTTCTTCTCAGAAATTGAAGCTGAAGATTGATCTGAGATTTCTACTTGTCGGTAATCCTGACGTTTTGGACTCAGAAGTTTCCGGGGGCATTTCAAAGGAGCACGATGAGGGAAGCCATGATGGTGGTGAAACGCCTGCAGTTTTTCGTTTCCCAGAGGTTATCCTTCAATTTGCCGGTCTTCTCTATAGTAGTTGGTGTGGGTCATTACTATGCGTTCTATTCATCAACCCTTCAGGCATCAGAACTCTGTGTGCTTGACCTTTTTTTTTTTCTTCTTCTTCTCTATGCTTCTAGGATTTGGTTATCCAAGGGGATAAACCAATACTGTGGCCAATATGGCTGAGAGCTGCCGTTCCTGGACCAATTTCGTTATACATAGTTGTATATTACGAGGTTGACGAGGCATCAAGCATCATGAGATATTGTTAGGATTCAAGCAAAAACCAATGCAAATCACAAACACCAGATTAACGTGGTTCACCCAAACTGAGCTAGTCCACGGACAAGCGGCAGATGAATTGATTTGCCTGAGAATCGAGAGATTACAAAATGGAGCTTTTCTTGTGGCGGCTGCTGGAAACAAAAAATGGATCATTCTAACCCTAGTTTTGCAAAGGAATTATCAAAATACCCCTAGTGTTAAAAGGGTCGTAACTTTTGATCTGTCTGTCGGATCGAGCTTCACAGCATAAAACCCAGCTGAAATTTTGACTGGAGCTTCACAGCACAAAACCCAAAACGAAATCAATCTAAGATTTGTTTCGCCCATTTCGTGAGTTCAAATTCGCGATCCGAGCCTTCTTTCATGGACTTTTGGGCATTTCTTTGGGATTCATGTCGTTTCAACAAATATCGTATCCTCCGCTTGTGCTATAATTTGAAGGTAAGACCAGCATGGTAACGTCTGCTATAATTTGGGTTCTATTTTTCTTTTGTTATTGTGCATTTCAGAACTCCTGCTCCTAGGTGATGCATCAACTTACTGTTTTGGTCAACAGGTTTTGCCATCAATTGATGTGTATTTCAAAATTAGTAGGTGCCTGTCCAGTTTAGACAAAGTCATTATCCGCGTGGATGTTGCCAATAAAACTAGGACAGGAAGTTTTCAGATTCATCAGCTTTCTGCTGTTGGAAGCCAATGGCAACTGACCATGCTTCATTTTCGTGGTATTCATATAGGAGTTACAGCAGCCAGATAAAGTCTTGCTTCTTTTACAGAGCTGGCCTGCTTTCCATTTTTATGTTCATATTGGTTTAAAGCAAGTCTGTTTTATGGATTTGCATAGGCAGTATCTGCTACTACTCCTTCTGTCCCACAAAAAATGCAAACACTGTCTTTTTAGGCTGTCCCATAATAAAGACAACGTTTTTTTATTTGGGGAAAAAAATCAATCATTCAACCCCACTACCTTCTCTCTACTTTACTCCAATAAACCCCACCATTACACAAATATCAAAAAAATTTAACTCTCTCTTAAGTTCCTCATCCCAATCAGTCTGTTGCGCTTTTCACGGGACAGAGGGAGTACTATTTATCATAGAAGGTTTTTTTTTGTATACAGAGAGAGAGAGCCTGTTATGCTTGATCATGTACTGCTGATGCTATTTTCGAGTTTGGAATAAAATTTTCTCTCTGTTTATAAACACATGAGGATTCAAAAGTGATTGTTAATTTGTAGACATTGTATGAATAACATTGAGGATCATGTATCACAAGTTTGAGGTTCTGTTAGAGTTGGCTCTCAACTAGGTATCAAAACAGCTGTGGCATAAGGACATCTGTTTCACATGAACTAAATTAGTTCTTGGTATGTGGTAGATCTGTTAGGTCCATGAATGACGTACATGGTGCAAGTTAAAATTCAAATTACATCGTGAACTTTCTATTGCAAACTTGGGTTTTTGAACAGATATAATACAGATAGAAAATGTCAATAGTCCTTTTCTCGAAGAAAAAAAATTCCACCTCATGACTTGGAACTTCCGTGTTTTTATGAACTAATTTATATAGCATTTTTTACTTCGTCTACTGAATGAATATCTTATGACTAATTCATTCTGTTTGTGTTGGTCAGAATCTTGGCAAAAAAGGAACTTTTGTAAGTAGAAATTTGGTTGAACTGAGTACTGGGAGTGACAATAAGCACTTCCTTGATACATTCAACTCACCTGTGACTGGTTTCCATCATCAAGAAAGTTTGCACCAGCGAATGCTAAATCAGGTTGACAATGTGTTGCTTACCCTAATTCTATGTTACAACTTTAATTGAATATGCATAAATTGTTGGCATTAACATAAGTTTGTACTTAAGTTTGTCATTTTTTTTGCGGTGCTTTAGCAGGAACAGCTTGATGCCATGGACTTCATTTTATTTGCTCAATCACTTGAGAATAAAGACGAGCAGTTTCGAGATCATCCCCATCTTTTCACTTACCATGCTTGTCATTGCAGGCAGGTACCTTAGTTACACTGGCTCAGATTAGTACATGGTACCTGATCGACTTTGATTTGGGATTTTGCTGACAAATTCATGTCATGTGTAGGGTCGGAAGCACAACCCGATCCTTTGGACTATGAACGGGCCATGGACCATACGCCATGATTTCACGACATCTTTCTGTGAAATAAACTTGTGGATAACCATCCACAATTCACTAGACTCCAGACTATCTGTACATGTTAGTACCCATGACTCTGGTACTGTTACCAACACCAGCATCAGTCAATCAAATGATCAAGCCGTGGTTTCTTCGGATAATAAAACGGGATGGCATGATGTCTCCCTGGAAAACGACATCACGCTCTCATCAGACATCCTTGAAGCCCGAGTTTCGAAGCGAACATCACCAGAGAGCATATCACCATTTATCTGGTCTGGCTCATTTCCACTAAGTTGGAGATGGAGCCCATGTCTACCATTGAAGTTCCTGTCCAGTTATGCGTTTTTACACCTGAAATTTATGATATGTCGAATAATCAGTTGAGTTGGAGTGTCCTTGCATCCGAAGTTCAAGGACCAGGAGCACGGATACCATCCTCGGGGATGTGTCCAGGAAGCTCATTCTACATACCAGCGCTACAATCAGCTTAAGATATTTCATTATTGACATCCTACCTAGTGTGTTGTACAATATGCCTAAATGGAAGAGGCAATGTGCTTCATCTTTTTGTGTGGTCTGGGGCGTTTTACTGCAGTATTTATTGTATTTGTTCCGAATTTTGAACTTAGAGCTCCTTTCCGTGTTTCTTCTTCGCTGCTGCAGTTTGATGTATATGACTTGATCTGTAAAATGATTAAGGTTTGAAATAAGCTAGTAGGGATGCATGGCTCTTGTCATGCTTTACGTATCTCTGTCTGGTTCGCTTCATCATGTTTCTGTATATGTACTTGTGACTTGGCGAATCTTAATTCGAGAAGTTCCACGGGCAGCATGTGGAGTATTTCACGTGTCGCATGATGCAGATATTGACCATATGTTCATGATTGATGTAAGCAGCTTGACCTTGTACTCTTCGTTCTTGACGTTATACTCCTGGTTGCAAAGGTGATGAACAAACGTGGCAAGTGGTTCAGATTGCAAAGTCAACCTACTATTGTCGTTTTACTCCTGGTTATGTTTCAATGATGTCATATTCAGTCCAATCCGCCTGGGAACCCGACTCGGACCAGATTAGACTTTCTTCGGTATCACCTCACATGGATGTTGGATTCGTATAAACAAACAAAACTAAATTATACCATGATGAAACCATTGTATGCATTACATTTGAGACCGAGGCCAAAAATTCTTCATCCAACAGCTTAGAGATTTCGTAAAACAGGACTAGCAATGAAATAAGGAAAATAATCAGAGATTGAGGTCCGGTTTACTTTCATGAACCTCTTCAGTACAAAATCTGCAAGAAATATTGGAAGGTTTCGTATGCAAACACTGAGAAATCCTTTTCTCAATCCACGCCAATCTCCTCTCGAGCCCCAAAACCCCACAATGCATGATGCGAGTATCGACTTCCACAGCTTTCGCACAAGCACGAAGCAAAATGTAGTAATCGGCGTGGGCAACATAACTCAAGGAACAATTCTCTTTCTTCCTGGTATAGTGAAGATACTCCGACCTCTTCACCCTCTCCCTCGGCGGGATGTAGGTGAAGCGGTTCTCTTCCATGTCACCTTTCATTACTCTGATCGCCGCAGCTTTAGAGCCAGCCCCAGCAAGAACCTTCGGTTCTTGTTCTTCTGCAATGCTAGTTTGCGGATCGGTACTCACTTCTCCTTCAAACGCTCCATAATCTGATGTTGGACGCATAACGTTCTCATCATTACTAACTTGTAAGCTTTCTTCTCCATCGCTGTCATCTGAATCTCTGTCGAGCCGTGATCTCTTATTGTCCGAGCCAATATCAGGTTCCTCAACAGCCCACTTCAGTTTTTGCATTATTATCTCATCCGTGTAATCTTGTGCAGCTAAACCAGAGAAGACGACATCTCGACAATATTGGATATAACTCGGGAAGTCCTTGGCATGGTCTGTCAAATAAAATGAGGTAACACTAATTGAAAAATACTCCAGTTAAAGGAAATGAAAAGAAAAATTCAAATTTCTTTGTTCGTTTTTTTTTAAATTTATTCGAAAGGGAAAAAAAAATCTAATTTCTAAATCTAAAGCAAATTTTCCTGAATTGGGAGCGCATATCCGAGGGTGCAAAAACAGGTTCGGATTATGCCAACTTTTTCAATGCAAATGAAATCACACATGTCCAATTGGGTAGCAACATCAATTTAACAAAACAAGAGCAAAAGAAGTTACCAAAATTGTTAGTTATGTTTCCATGTCTCTTTTCGAGGTTGCAAAGAAGTTCTGCAGCTTCAGACTCGAATTTGTGAATAGGCAGGGTGCTTCCTCCCTCTTCACCTAAATCACCTAAATCTTGAGAACCGGGTTCTGCATCAGACTGATTTTTTAAGCTGAAGCTTTCGATCTGATCTTCCAAGGAAGGAGAATAGATTGAAGTAGACAGAGCTGATTCCCACTTGCCAAGACCATTCATATTGTACAAAATACGAATCGCCACGATAATTATGGACATCACGCAAACACGACTAGGAAGCCTGAACTCATTGGCAGACAACCATAAATCGGGAGGCATAGACCATTCAAATATGCGAGCTGCATATGGGAGAATCTTTTCAACAGGAAGAGATAGCTGTCTGAGATAGCGAGAAGCTATGGCATGGAAGTTGACAGGAGGTAAGTTAAGGCCAATGCACTCTGCTATGGATCCAGCCATGGACTCGAGCTTCATTAGAGAGACAGGATGGGAAGGCCTAAACATATAACTCGCTGTCAGAGGACATCCTCTTCCAGTGCGTCCAAGGGCCTCTTCAATTTTAGTGAAAGCGGAAAAATACGAAAGCTTCCCTTCCATAATCCAACGTTGTATGTCGGTTGAGAGAATTGGCTCCCTTGCAATATGACAAGCCAAATATGAAACTACCAAAGAGGTGGACAGTGGAATCTTCCTTCTCAAGTATCTAAACCATACAATCACCATCCTCCTGTTGTAAACATTACGAGGCTCGTCTTTGGCATATCTTGGTCTGCCAACTTTTTGTTTTGGTCTTCCTGAAAAAACAGATAAAACGGATAAGCTATCAACATATAACTCGCTAGAGGGAGATGACCCAAACAAAAACATGTTGTAAACAAAATATGTAAGCAATTAGCTTTTGCCATGATGGGACAACAACAACCAGATATGCTATATTGGTAATAGGTTCCAACATGAGGAAAACCATCAAGGTATGATTACTTCTTTGGATTTATCGATTAGAAAATACCGACAGGAAAAGGATCCTGTGTTGTGGTCATAGTCTGCCTAGTGTTGACCACCATCCAAAGGCCAACTCCTCCTCTCCCTCCACTTCCTATTCCACATGTTTTTCACTTCATCTACAGCCGGCCAAGATGTTTCTTGCTACAACCGGTCAAGTCCAAAACTTAGACCATAAAGGGAGGGTTCACATGGTATCTTAGTGCCTATATAAGGAGGCCTATCTTACCTTGTAAATACAACATTACAAGAAAACATGAAGGGTTCAGCACTTTTAACTTGCCATTTGTTGTTTTTTTCTAATTTAGTGTGTTATTAATACAAGAGTGTTTGTGTCATTGTAAAAGATTATGAGTGTTTTGTATCTGGGTCCACAAAAATACTCAACACCTAATGTTGTTTATCTCAAATGACTCACAAAAATACTTTCTACCAGGTAATGTTGTCTTTCTACCAAGTACTACCTTCGTCCCACAATTCTTGTAACGGTTTGACCCGACATAATATTTTAGGAAAGAGTTGAATTTGGTATATTTTGATTAGTATATCAAAAATGTGTTACTAATTTAAAATCAGTCAACATGGCTAATTTTATACCATAAAAGAAAAGATTCTTTAAAAGATTCTATTTTACAGAATCACTATTAAAGAATTTTCCCAGAAATCTTTTCTTTTATGATATAAAAAATCAACCAACATGACTCATTTTAAATTAACCCCACAAACCCCTTAATATATTGTGGTTTTTTTATGATGGTGGGGGGTTTGACATGAAAGGATGAAAAAGAATGAGGAAGAAAGTAATAAAATGTAGAGGGGTATTATGATTATTTTAATATAAAATTATTTTCAAATAAGGAAATACAATAAGTGTTGTAAGATTTATGAGACAACCCAAAATAATAAATGTTGTACGAATTATGGGATGGAGGTAGTATTATATGGTTTCAACCGTGTTGTTTTGGTTTTTCTAAAAGAATAGACAAATTTATAATATTTTAATTTTAAATTCAATCAAAGTAGTTTAATGTTATTTATTTTTATCATGCTCTCTTAACCCGTGCAATGCATGGGTTTGTGTTCTACTTTCTTCAATTGAAACAAATTGCATATAACAGAGACCATCCACAATATTTAGAGTAAGAAAACATGGATAGTATTTTTTATTTTTTTTACCATTAAACACGGATAGTATTAGTAACACAGTAATCCTGGAAAAGGATGAAAGTTAGAGAGAGATACCTTGATCCTCGGAATCAATCATGACGTCATCTCCCCACTTCTTATCAAAAACACCAGTGGATGCAATGTACCGAAGCCAAACAGAACCAGCAATCCCACAAATCAATGGGGTCACTTTAAATTTCTCGACCAAGGCTTCACATTGAAACTGAATCATCAACTGTATCCCCAACGCATATCTTATTCTAACTGCCATGCAATAATCCCCATCATCAAGGGTTCCTTGATCTGATCCAAAATCGGCCGGTTCGCTCGGTCCCATATGATCAACTTGATAATCAGATTCATAATGACTATCATAATGCTCAAACCTTTGTCTGGGCTCCTCTTTTATGACAAGATCGTTGACGCCAATGGATTGAGAAAGAATTTCATAAAAAGACGGAGCCTGAGAGACAGGTTCAGCTTTCATAGTACAATGCTGGATAGATGTTCTCCGGAAGGTAGCATACAAGGCTCCACTACCCTCCGTGTTCATACGAACTTCATCATCTGGAAGAGCAGAATCCCGGATATCCTCAGCCTGGGCACCACACCGTTTGCAATAGAAAAATCCATCATCCCCATCTTGCAAGCCCTCATATCCACATAATTTACAGGCTAATCTGGAATCATTATGAGGGACCATGATGTTTCAAAACATGTGACGCCGTCCTTGTTCTCTTTCTTGTCCTCTTTCCCCTCAAAAGAGAAGTCGTTGACTACACTATGTTACAACTTCCAATGGATCTGTTAATTTGAAAGCAGTGGGTGGAGACTGCAAAAGCAAAGATCATAATCAACAAAACAGAAACAAGAGTGGAGTACATGGTACGAATCACCAGAACAGTCTGAGTTAGCAAAATAGGGCAAATACAATGATGCACGAATTAATTTAAAAAAAAAGTCAGAACTCACGCACAAGACTCGCATACCAGAGAAAACTAACAGACTTCAGTGCATTACACTTTGCAGCTGATACCTCCACCCCATGGCTTCCATCATGAGAGTTAGCACTATGCATTCCCTAAAATCGCGCAAAGCACCATTGTCAATCCTCCCATATACATGATCAACCCACATGGAATTGCACAAAAACCTAGCTACAACATATATAGATCCAAAGCTACTTCTCCTATTACTATTCATTCCTATCACACACTCCGAATACTTTAAGCCCCCGCGATCAAACCCTAATAATAAAAAAGCAAAGCAACATACACATAATCCCACCTAGGGTGTGGGTTGGACGAAATATACGCAACCTTATATAGTTCATAATAGTGAGGTTGTTTCCTGATGTCCTCGAAAGGTGTGGAATCCTTGGCCCCATAATTAGAGGGAGGCGCGATTTATCACTGAGCCAATCCCTCTGACAATCAAACCCTAACAATCAGAGAACTAAATCACAAAAACCTGTTCATTCTTTTCTCAGTTGCAAATTGAAGAGGCACACTCGCGGTTTGACTGACAATGAGCTATTCTATGATCACTGTCAAATCACAGACATCATCGAAACCAGCGCATCGAGGATACATCATTGCTAGCAAAAATAAAAAATTAAAAAAATCAATGAAATCGACCGAACAAACAAATGAATCATCTCAGCCGCCTGCGAATTTGAATCAAAAATGACGGTAGAAGACGCTCGAGATGTGCCTGATTATTTGCTGTTCGAGTTCGAATCGGAGCTATATAGATGGCTCAGATGAGCCGTTGCCAGCACTGCAAGCTGCGGCGATGCTCCGGGGGAGGAGAGCGGAGATGCTTGGATTCGACAAAGAGGTAGGGTTGGCTGATGTTGCGTTTTTATATGACGCTTTTACAAGGAACAGAGCATAAAATTGAAGTTTTCGAGAGTGATGCATGACATCTTCAAGCTTTAGGGTTGTTTGGTATGGTTGTTGTTGTGTTTTTTTTAAATTGATTGATGAAGTGGTGCAGTTTGATATTGAATTTTTTTTAAAATAGATAAAACAGAAGAAGTAAATAGGATACCAAAAAAAAAAAATTTGAATTTTTTTTTGTTTCATCTAAATACAACATGGAATTAGGGAGTGTGTGTCATGACATAGATGTGTTTAGTAATAAATAAGTGATTGAGATTAAAATAACACAAATCAAGGATTGAGATTAGAATGCTATTTTTTAATCTTAATCATTCATTTTTTATCGTTTAATCTTAATCATTCATTTCTCACTAGACAAACCTATATCATGATACAAAATAACAGGTAATCTTAATGAAGTGCTTTTGGTTTTGACAATTGGCTTCATGGTGTCCTTTGTGGCAGTGTCTCCTCAGGCTATAGAAACATGTACTTCAGGCTGCATTTGCATATGTGCTTCACTCAACTTTGTCACTTCATCAATGGCGGCATCATCATCGTCTGCATCATCTGCTCCTGGTTGATCATCGTTGTTGTCATCATATCATTTTCAAGTGATTTGAGGTTATTTTATGATTTTTTTAGCACTTTTCATTTTGTTTTTGGGTGTTTTGGGTTGCTTTTATGATGTTTTTAGGTTTTTATGATGTTTTTAGTATTTTTTAGTGTTTTAAAATCGTTTCAAGGTTTTTTTTATATATATTCTATCTTACATGTTTGGCTTTCATGGTTTTAGACACATGTTTGGCTTTCATGGTTTTAGACAGTGATACCCCTTAAAAACTAGAAATTTACTTGCCTTAAAAAAACCCTAGAAGTGTACTAGTAAGAACGTATATCATATTGTTTTTTTAGGTGTAAATTATCAATAAGTCTTATTTTTGAAACTTATTTATCAATAAATCATCCCTAACTCATTAATTACCATTTTATTTGATTTTATCCATGAATTGCTATCTTTTCTTATTAGATATCAAGATATTAAAGTTTTTTATTTTTTATAAATGACTAATTGATAAACAAGATAATGAGATATAGTCAACTGATAAATATTTTAGATAATTCTCTTAATAACTCGTTCGTTTTTTCTTGAAATGGAAGGTCGCCTAAACTAGAAACGAACGGATAAGTTTTGTTTTTAAATCGAGCAATCCTCTCTTCCATGTGGATGGCTGCAATTGATTTCGTCAGAGTTAGCTGGGTTATCACCTTCAGGCAGCGTTTGCTTATCATCATCACCCTTTATATATATAAAGTTATATTCATCTTTTTTTGATATTAAAATTTAGTTTTCTTTGATATCAAATTTTGTTAGTCATGTATTAAATGCTTCTCAATTATTATTACAAATTAAATATATGTAATATATATTGACACGCCACGAGCGAATTACCTATTAGTAATCAAAACCTAAAATATTTATCAATTGATAATACCCCGTTATCTTATTTATCAATTAATCATTTATCAATTCCATGATATCTAATACGGAAAAGACAACAAATCATTCCTAAAATCAAATCAAATGAGACCAAAATGGTAATTAATAAGTTAGGGGTAACTATTTGATAAATAAGTTAGAAATCTCCATTGGTACCCATATTGAGAATTAATTACTTTGAAATACCCTACCTTATTTTTTTCCCAATAGGTACCTATCAATGTTTATTCTAATAGTTTCGATGTTGAAAGACTTAAACACCATGTTTACTTTCCTAACAAAATTATCAATAATAAGACGATATTAGATTTCCTACAAAAATCCAAATCTACGTCATAGCCGGAAACCATCGTCAGCCTCGTTCACATACTGTAACCACGTACAGCTACCATTCAACGGCGTACTGCACTTCAGACGTCATCATCATCGTCAACCATAGCCGAAAACCGTCGTTGAATTCATCGTTTTCATCGGCCTTAGCCGGAAACCCCCATTCATGATATCACTATGTACAAAACCAACTTCAATAACATCTTTAGTACGTCCTCGCCATATCAGTACTTCATCGTTGTCTTCGCCTCTTCCACTTGAATCAGTACGACATCGTCGTCGTCGATCTTAGTAAAAAACTATCATCAGAAGCTTCACACCAATATCAATACAGCTCTTTCATCAAAACCAATACGTCGTTGTCGTCGACGTTAGCCCTAAACTATATTCGGTAAGTATCACTCCGTTATTAGTGCGTCTCTCTCATCGATACCATTATGCCATCATCGTCATTGATAATCGAAAATGAATGACCCCGATGATTATCGAAGGTTGACTCTCGAAAAGAGGAGTTGTGGATGGGGCGACGGATAAGATCATCAAAGAGGAGGGAGAGGAGGCTCAATATGCGAAGAATGGTGGTGCAGCAACGACGGACCAAGTAGCAGAGGGGTTGGAGAGTTGAGATGGAGTGGGAGGATAAGATATTACATGATTAGGTTAGCTGAGGTCTTAAGGAAAAATATTTAGGATTAGAGACAAAAAGAAATTAAAATAATGCAATCTTTTAAAAAAGGCAAATGTAGATTCGAATATTTTTTAAAAAGATAAAAATCTGCATATAGGGTACCTCCGCAGAAAAAAATTAAAAAAATAAGACCTATTCGTAATTTATAGACAATTTAACTTCTTTGAAATCCAATATGTTTCAAATGTACAAGAAATTAAAAATATAAATATAAATAGTTTTATGGTGTTCTTTTTAAATTATCATAGCAAATGATCAAACAAAATATTAATATGATTAGAACAATGAAAAATTTATCCAAAATACATCGACGAGGGAGGACTATTGGATGTCGTAATGGAATCAGAATTCTGGCGACGAAGGTTTGAGCAGCAGAACCAAGTAAACAGAGCGGAAAGAGCGTTGACGATAAAAAAGATCAAAGATACGCTGGTAGAAGTATCAAGAGGGACCGAAGTGCATGACTACGAGACATAGCACGACTACTGATGTTGTACATACTCAACATGTTGTTCGTCAGCACTTTGATATCCTCATTGAACTAGAATAAGTGCAACTTTGTCTTTGGAATGAATAAAATGTGTGATTACAATTGGGCATCACACTTAAATCGAAAATTGTCAAAATCCCTGGTTAAAAATACCAACATTCTTGAAAACGTCATTGGATGTGTGTTGCTAATCCCAGTAAGTTTTTTCTACTCTCATCCTATTCCCATTTCTATAGGCGATCTGTTTGTCTTGAATTGATCCTTTTTAATAAGGCGCTCTGCTTTAGTTTATACAAGCACTCTGTTTCATTATACTCCTTATTTTCACACAATGACATTCCTTTTTTTTTAAACAACTGCATTGATTTTTGGAGAAGACAAAGGTGGCAGATCCAATTCAAGGAGATGAGGGTGACGTTATTCCAAGGTGGAATCTCAAAGATCTACCGAAACACATACATGCCATATCAGTTAAACTCGAAACTGACAAGGCAAAAAAAGCTTGGGATTAATTATTTCTGTTATCATTTGTTTTCAACAAGTTTGAACTAACATGGGCGCTTTGTAAATGTCAGCTGATATTGGATGAGTTGCATCCAAATGAAAATGAAAGGAGAGAATACAGCATGAGGCCTGCAGCGATTGAATGGATTCAAGAAGGGGAACAAGATTCCTACGATTAAACACAAACTCAAGGATCGCATGTCATTGATTTTGAGTTTAGAGCGAGAAGCCATGGTCCGAAGTCAAGTAAATCGATAGAAAGCGATCCAAATATTAAGAATACCGAGCACGAGGTATCATTTGCAGATCTTTTGATAATGCATATGAAGCCGAGAAAAATATCTATCTTGAGAAATGAACTTCAAGAAGTAAGATTGGAAATCATGCCATTGACTGAGGAGTATATAGAAGCAATGAAACAAGTAGATTTACTGCAGAAGATTTCTAACGTACTGAAGTTGTTGTTTTGGTATAACTTTTGATATTTTTTTAACAAGCTCTACACACTTTGTTGTTAGGTTGAAGAAGCAAACAAACAACTACAAATGGAGAGGAAAAAAACCAGCATACAAGAGATGATTTGACTATGACTGAAGAAAAGGTAAGCAAATTTTAATTCTTTCACGTGCCCTGTTTTAAATAAACTGACGCTCTATTTCATTAAAACCTGTCATGGTCTCTGTTATGTTAATTGAAATGCTCTACTTTGTTTTAGGTCCTTTCATCATAAGTTGAATTGACTACGACAAGATCGACATTGGACACATTGAGAATTTTAATCGCAGAACCAAACGACAGGAACGAAACCAGTTCTATGAATGACGCGACAGAGATTGAAGAATTGAAGAAACAAATTCAAGAATTAAAAGAAGAAGATGAAAAGAACAAGATGTCGCTTGCTAAAGAGACTCTTGTGAAGGAGGAGATCAAAAAGGAACTGAAGAATGCCGCAAAATTGATAACGAAGGCTTTGAATGAGCGGAAAAGACTGAACGCCATCATCCGTTTAAAAAAGGAAGAGAACACTAAATTGTCCGAAGACCTTGAAAAGGAAAAGAAGATCACTTTTTAATACAATTGTTCGACAGCACTTCCACGCCGATTGAGAAAAAGGAACATGAAAAAGACGGCGAAGAAGATGAATATTACAACCTCAGTGGTTCTGATGAACTGTTGCAATCTGACGAAGAAGAAGGCAGCGAGGAGGAAACGGTGAAGGAGAAACCAAAGAAGAAGACGAGACGTACATCGACATCCATGCAAGGGATGCTCAGCTCCTCTTAAGATCCCTTCAACTATTAAATTTTGTTCATTTCAGATTGTATAAATAGCTGCACTATAGCATGTTTTGATATAATTTGTTAAATGTGTAGGTGGATTATGTTTAAAATTTTCTCAAGAGCTGGTCAAAGAATACGGAATGCTACAAAGAGAATAGGAGAATGCAATCCTCAACAGAAATGCTCCGTCTCAACAAAACCTTAACTGCGGCTAGCATGTTTGCATCTGGATAGAGTTGATCACGAACAGAGTACAAATTCCAAAATCTTCAACGCCGAAACATATCCGCCGTTTCAGGGCAAAGATGGTGTCTTCTTTAATAGAAGAATATCAGTTTATGTCAGATTGATGTAATAAATTCAAATGCTTTTATGTAATATAATGTGTTGGTTTCATAATCGTCAAATGCTTTTCTATGTGCATAACACAATGTATATGTATGTTCCATATGTGTTTCTTTCAACAAGAGATCAATTTTTTGAGGTGAAAAATGTCATATTGTGTAACACAGACGCTCTGTTTTAATAAAAAAAATTAATACTCTTAATGCTTTTATCTTTTATTATAAATCAATAAAAAAATTTAATACTCTTCTTCAATAATGTTAATTAAAATGAGTGTAAATTATCAATAGGTATTATATCTTCAAATATAAAAACATGAAGTCATAAACAATAGTGCATAACCAAAAACGAAAAAGCATAAGCAACAACTAAATAAATAAATGTATCAATAAGTCATAATCACCCTTAACCACGTCACTAAAGCTATATAACTCTAATCCTGTCACGCCAAACATTTCTAATAAGAGCAATGTCACTAGTTAGTTTGAGTAGGGCTAAATCTTGTTTTATAATTTTAAACCAATACTTCTTCGGTCTCCTCTTACTACCTGTCAAAACAATGGATTCGCAACGTCTTACCGAGCTCCAGGATCCCTACACATGACATGATTAAACCATCGTATTGTTATTTTCCGCATCTTATCCTCAATAGTAAAGACTCAAAGTCTCCTGAATCCCTCCATTTGGCATTCCATCTCTAAGGGTGACCTCACACATCCACTGTAATATTTTTATATTTGTTACATGCATTTGTAAATTACTCATAAGTTGTTTTTTTTTTCCTTAATTTAACTAATGATAGTGATTTTACTTATTTACTAACAGGTGTATTTTTTTAAAATTAAAACATGATCTTTCCAACCTTACCCTATAACCTACTTACATAATTAAATCAATCAAAATCCTTAACTAATCATCCTCCGCCTGAGGCACTTCTCGCCGACCACGTCGCTCTCCTCCTCCTTCGACCAACACCACAAGCCACAATCGAACTAAAAAATTCACATAAGCTTCATCACTTCTTTGATAAAATTACTCATCACCAATGGCGACGAAGAAGGAGAGGAAACAACATCACCAGCAAGAGACTCGAACATTGCAAGCAGATCCAAATCTGCCCAAATAAATATGCCATAAATGTTGTGAGTCTCTCTTCATCGTCGGCGTCGATTTGTACGCTGATAAGGTCTTCTTTGATTCTCACTCGGGTTCGTTTCTAGGGTTTGAATGTCATATTCAGGGACGAAGCAATATATTGGCCCAGGTGGGCCTTGGCCACTCAAGTTTCTAGCATTTACTTGGATGCTAACATTGGACCAAATATTAAGCCACCCAAAACCCACATCTCAATCAAGGGTTGGAGGGATTTGGCTATAACAAAAGAAAACTTTTTGTGCAAATTTTTGAAAGGTATCAATTGCAGTTATCATTTATGTTTTACTCCCTCTGTTTTATAATAAATACAATAAATTGATCGATATAAGATTTTATGTGTATTCAATTTTTATGAAATTCAATGAAGAAAGAATTTTTTTTTTTATGATAATGAGATTTATTATAACAGTTGTGAGAAAAAAATAATTGATGTGGTGTAGTTAATAATTGATGTGGTGTAGTTAAGTTTGATTCACTTTATATTTTTGATATAAAAATTTTCTAAATTGGATAGTGTTGCAATTATTGTAGAACATCCAAAAAAGACAAGTGTTACAGTTATTATGGGACATGGGGAGTAATATGCTCGAACTGTAATTATAGCTTCATGCATCGTAGATTATGTGTGTATGCACGGTAGTTTCACACATATAAATTAAAAAAAAAAAGCCAAAATAGATATTAACACATAAATGAAACTTCTATTAGCGGGGCAATTATTTTAAAATACCCACCAAAGTTTATCTTACATATTAGTACCCAAAACAATTTATGACACCTTTAGGTACCCATCAAAGTTTTGTTTACAATTTGATAGCCATTCCTCTAAAATACCATCTTTACCCTCACTTTAACCCAATCATATCATCCTACATTAACCTAACCCACCACCTTAACCTAAACGTTCCCAACCCAAACCCTCACCATCATCGGACCATCTTCCTTGCCCACTCCATTCCTACCTCGAGCCACTTAACCAATTCAAACTACCATTTTTGAACCGTCGCAATTCAATCATTTCTTCAATTCCTTCAAAACCTTCGTCTAGAATGCTGAGAACAAGTGACCTAGCATAACAATGATGCCTCTAATGCAAGCGGGCAAGAGGCGAAAGATGATGACGGAACAACCCAAAGAGATGAAGACGACCAAAAACAAGACAACAAAGAAAACAAGGACAAAGAGTGAAGACAAGGCGATGACGAAGACCACGAAGAAGACAAGGATGGCTAAAGGGAAGAAGTCGATGAAGACAACAAAGACGACGACTAGAGAAATGAATGATCGAAAACTGGCGCTCTTATAAACCCAGTGTGTGATTTCTTACTTTAATAAGATAGACGAATTGAGGGATGTGATGTTAGATGTGTGTCACGTAAAGATAAGCTCAACTCCCTTTTCTCATTTTTTATATACGCCGAAGCTTTCAATGTGTTATGCGTAGCTCAAAGTAATTCTAGATCGCATAGCCCTAGAACCCGTGGTGGGTATTGCTTTTGGTGAACGGAATACATTTGTTCCACTAACTGTGAAGCACATTTTGTTGATACTAGGTTTGCCGATGGTTGGTGTGAATGTGAATGTGAATATAAAGGTCAACCTCAAAAGTAAGAATTTCGATTGAATATTTTGTATGGCGGATAAGATAGCGAGGAGAACGGAGTTGTGTCAAAAATTATTTGAGTTGGTTGCTGGGGAAGATGAGGATGTAACCCGTTGCTATGTGAGGATGTAACCCGTTGAGTTGTTTTAGGATGTAACCCCTGTGCTCCACAAATACTAATTCCTATTCAAAGAGTCCAACTTTAGTATCATCCGTTCCAGGAATGAGGAACACAGACTCAATACTATACGACATTACAAATCCTTGGCATAGAATTCTCGTCATTCATACCACCCGATTACCAACTCCATGCACAATGCTCTGGAAAAGGAATGACAGGATAGTAAATAGTAATCCATCGTAACAATGAATCGATCTCAAGCCATAGGTCAAAATCCAAAAAGCAACCCCAATAGCATACAAAAAAGTCACCATTCCTTCGAATCAAAGGCACATTTTGCACTAAACCACCAAATAAAAATTGCTAGCGACAATCACTTTCAAGCAATCGCTTCCATCTATTGCTCTTCCATGAATTTAACTGCCCTCAGCACTATGCAGCCACAAAATTTCCCAAGCGACGCTTGAATACAGTTCCAACTCGAAACACACTGACCTCCAATCAGACCTGCTCTGAAACCATACCCCGCACATCTAAATCTCATAATCTCATACCACGCAGAGCAACCAACTCTTACACAAGTCCAACCAACTATTCCTATTCCCTATTCCCCACCGCAAATTCAAAACCCCTCCTAAGATATACATTAATGGGGGTTTCTACCATCAGTTCCTTCATACTTTCGACAATCAAATCAAAGCAAAGCATCATCATTGAACCAACAGATGAACAGATTGCTCGCTAGCTAGGCGATGGGGACACATACCGTCGATGTTATCGAAAGATAAGAAACGGGAGAGCAATTGGACGGGAGACTCCGTGTTTCTTCTCACAAGCGGCTTCGAGGAGAGGTGTTCGGAGAACCATCACCAACGGCGTGATCTCCTCCCGAGGATCGTGCTCGCCGGATCCGATGATCTGGTGGTTGCCGACGAGGAAATTGGTGGTGGTGGCCGGCGGCGGCGGAGATTGGGGATTCCGGAGTTTTGGGAGATCGGAGATCTGATGAGGTGCGAAGCGAACAGTGAGTGCAATTTGCAACGCCAGTAAACCCATGAAATACGACGGTTTGATTTTGGGAATTCATGTAAATTTGATCAATATGATTTAGAGATCAAATTATATTATTTTTATATTAGCATTAGAATTTTGATTTTATCAATAAAAAATATATTTAATAAAAATTAATAATCACAATTAAATAAAAATAATAATTAATTAATATTAAATAATATTTTAAGTTTTATTTTTATATTGATTTAATCTCAATCGTTTATTTATTATTATATATTTAAAATACACTTTCCTATATCCTAAAAAAATATAAATTATGTGATGTTTTTAAAGCTTATTTTTCTATGGGTGATGGTGAACTTTTCAGTTTACCAATTGATGTATTTACTCAAATAAAAACACATGTTTGTAGTTGCTTCATCTAATTTTAGAGGTTCACTGCATAATGATATTAGTGTACTGTTTGCAGTGACAATGAAACCGGGGATTAAGGCGGTGACGATGGTAGCACAGCGGCATTCGATGGGATGAAAGGTTTAGACTTAGGGTTTGAGTTTATGATCCAATTATTATAATTTGATTACAAATAATTATTTGGTGTTACAGCAGTCAAGTTGCTATTGCTGCACTGTATCCCGTGAACTGCATCCTAATTTCATGTGAATTACATTAATTTTTACCTTAATACAGTTCACTTGAAACGAGTCACGAGAAGTTGCAACAGAACATCAATGATTTTCCCTAATTAATTTTCATTTTGAATTAAAAGGGACTTAGTTGGATTTTCAAATTTTTTATTATTGATTGGTAAAAAAAATAAATAATGTAGCACCAATTGATAAATAATAACTAAAAAAGACAACAATTAATAATTTTCTCAAAAAACATCAAAAAAAAAACTAAAATATTAGCTATTAAATTATGCGCTACATGTTTAAAGATCATAGTTATAAAAATATTATATTCAATATATAAATTATATAATTACATATATTCCATTATAAAATTTCATTTTACACACCGATTTATAAAATAAAATAATGAGAATTACTTATAAGTTTTTTAAAAGCCAACTTATTTTATTAATAAGTGATACACTAGATTTGATTTATTGATAAACTCTCAATCATAATTTATGTTCTAATATGTCATGATCTAAGTTTAGGAAACAAAATATTGAATCCCAAAAAAAAAAAAAAGAAGGCAATCAAACTCATGATTTCGAGTCACAATAATTAAATTACAAACCCTAAATCTTATTATTTACAATCAATTATAATTGATCATATTATAAACCCTAAATCTAAATAATGCGCTTTTTCCCCTTTTTCCTTCAACGTAATCGTCGTCATCGTGATTTTTCACAAAGAGTGCGTTGATTTTCATAGACAGTGTACCTCAAATAGTGCCCCGTCATGGATTCTTCTATAGAAAATAAATGTGACTTTGTCGATTGGAATAGTATGTCTGCGTACAATGCGTAATTTTTTCGTAACAATACGTTGATTTTCACAATGCCCTCAAATAGTGCTGCGTTGATCTACTCACCTCTAGTTGATCACTGTAGTAGGTGATCAAAGGGTGCGCCGACTGCTTCTTTCTACATAGCTTCGACACATACTTGTACGCACCTTCAACAATTACATCAACATCAAAATTAACCACAATAACAACACACATCATCAATCATAAAAACAATGTTAACACATGTCAAATTGACGATGAGATCGATGAGATAACGATTTCTAACCATGGCTATCTCATCTTTGTCGTCGTTGTGATTAGGGTTTCGAGAGAGGAAATGGAGATGTAATAGGTGATCTGTCATCTCCGGTTTTTTTTTGTTAGAGATTAAAAAGATTGTTAAGATTCTACAAAAAGGTTAAGATTCTATGCAAGTTAATGTGTGTTTTGTTATCACCAATTTAGAGGAAGATTATTGGATCAAAGCCCTAAGAAATTGATGATAAGGAAAACAATCTCTAAGGAGTCATTAAGGCAGCGAAACCTCTTACCCAAAGGGTATAAATCAATAAGTCAGCAGAGTACATATTTGGATTTCAGTAGAGTGTAGTTAGACTGGGTGGGTACTTCAAGTCACAAGGGTGAACTAAGGCAACAGAGTGGTTCCAGATTATCCCTAAATAGATCAAGTAATATGATCAAAATAGATGTTTTATTACTAAAAACTAATTGTTCTTCTAGCAAGTAAAGCAGCAAAGTGCAACAGCAGTGCTCAGTATAAGACAAAAATCCTACATCACGGTGATAGTTTTTCATAGGCTGGATTAATCACAGGTAATTTTTAGGAGCGTTGGTAATTGGCTTTGGACAATTACCGATGGAAATCGACCTCCACCTCACACTCCCTCACTGGGTCTCCTCTCCTCTGTCGCCTCACTGTTCTCCACGCAGTATGTCCATTGTCAGCCATCAATGCGATGTCATCATCTCGATCATGACTCCGGATATCAACCCCATTGCACTTCGATCTTTTACAGCGATATTCTGAAAATTGATCAATTGACGAAGTAGCTAGAAAATGCGATGCGATGAGGGAGGGCAAATGATCGATTGATCATATTAGGAGAAAGTCTTATTAATTGTGTGATTGATTCAAGTGTGATTATTCGAGTTTGTATATGCAAGGCGACTACACTGATACTTGAGGTATACGATGAGGATATTGGTCAAGATAAGAAATTGGGCATAGCAAAACTGCCTCTGATTGATCTAGAAGATGAAAAGGAGAATGAAATTAGGGTAGTTTCATCTTATGATATGATGACGGTGAAAGATAAGGACCTAGAAACCATCACCCTCAAGGTGTTCTATCATGAGTTCAACAAAGAAGAGCTGCATCTACATTAGAGGCAAAGAAAAAGATCGTCAAGGAAAGGTAGAAAATGAAGGAATCTGGACAACTTTATCCAAAATCGAAATGGATGATATAAAGCCCTATTAGTGTATATCAAGAGTCCCCCTCACAAGAAGACCCATTGGAGCATGAATTGTGGAAAGCACTAACAATAAATAGTGAGAGACATGGATCGAACTCGTGACTTCTTACCACGGCTTGTTTTGATATCATATCTAGAAACCAACTCTACGAAAAATCTGAGCTAATGATAGAAAGCCTATTAATGTATATCAACTAAATTATGACATTTGTTTCATTTGAAATGATGACATGAGTGAACTTTGTTGTCACGACTTGCATAAATCATCTAAGAATTTTGATAACTGTGATTGTTTTTTTTTCAGATGCTTTTTATTTCTCTGCCACTCTATTTGTTTTTTATTCAGACGCTCTTTTTTTTTTTCTTCATGAACTATGTTTTGTTTATTCAGGCACTTTGTTTTTTTCCCCTTTAGGTGCTCTATTTTTTTTCAAACGTTTTGTTTTTTTCTTTCAGGCACTCTGTTTCAGACTTATCGATTTCCCACGACGATTTCAACGACCTATTGGAATCCGTCGAAAATCTGACAGAGGTGAGGTAGGGGTTATGATGGAGGTAAGGATAGGATAGAGAATTAGATGGGATATATGAATTATAGTTTTTTAAATACAAGTATATATTTGTAATAATGGTTGACAAATTATAGTTTTGTAAAAAAAAACCCTTGTAAGTTTTGTACTTTCCTGCTACTATCGTTGCATGCGATTGAACATTATATAATGTTAGAATGAAACTTATCAAAATAATCTGCACAATAATGTTATTTTTGAAAATGTTGCATTTTTTAAAAGACGGAGGATTATAAATCTATTATATATACAAAATCACATGATGATATATGTTACGTTGGACGTCATCTTTTTTTCTATATATATCTTTTGTGGGGCAAAGAAAAAGAAAAAAATTAACATTACAAGAAAACTGCGCTATGGCTGCGGTTCAGGATCGTCACGTTTGATGTCGTTGCTTTAGACCTATCCCAACGGTCCCATCACCCTATAAAGACGACCCGCCTTGACTATCACCATAAGTTTATCATCTATTAGAGAAAAAAATATTCGGCCAGAAGACGACGACGGAACTCCAACCAGCCACCGGCGTTGCGAGAGTAACACTATTTCATTCCATAATATAATTCGCAGTCATGAGAATTCGAAATACAAGACATTAAACTGGCCAATAAAGGGACGGAAAACCTGATTCATCAATCTCATAAACATGCTCGGTGCATTTGACAGCCCAAGCAGCATCACCATCCACTCATAAAGGACATTTCTAGTCTTGAAAGCCGTTTACCACTCATCTCCAGGCCGCATCCTGATCTGATGGTAGCCGCTCCAGGTCAATCTTCGAAAAGGCAGTGGCTCCGTAAAGCTGGTCAACCAAATAATCGAATCACGATATAGGAAACCGGTACTTGATGGTGATCTTGTCTGCTATCGATGCACATCCGTCAAAATCTATGTTTCTTGGGCACTAACAACGCAGGTATTGCACAAGGGCTCATAGTCTCCCGCACTGCCCCTTTCTCTAACAGCTCCCTGACTTGTCTTTGTGGCCCGTCCTAAGTAGATATTTTCACTAACAAATAACAACAATCTGTCAAAGATGGTACTTATCCATTATTCAATTTAAACATGGTCATTGAGGTTTTCACCAATGAATTTAGGCACCTCTTCAAGTTTGTGTATTGAAACAAGATTGAGTACTTGTTAAACAAAAATCTTCATTTCCCCATAAACACTCATGTTCTTTGGTTAGTGTCAACTTTCAATGTCCATCTCTCGCAGGATCCTTTGACTTCTTTTTATCCGAACCTAGCCAATACCAAGACTTATTTTTCCATTTAGGACTGAAATGTTGGTCGGTTTTTTTCTCTTGTAGTGGGTTTTTCAAATTAGACATGGTATTACCTAATTGGTTCGAAACATGTAAGATGTGTCTTTGCTCGTTGTTTGTTTCGACCACATATCTACCATGAACCTTATGTAAGGCTGGGATAGTTAAGTCAACGTCGTCTTCCTCTCGCCTTCCTCAAAGCACTTAAGGTTTAGATTTCTCCAAAATTGATCAACTTTTTATAAGGGGATCGATATTCCACGTTCCTTGTACGCATAAATCTCGTGGGCACATGACAATCCATGGGTCAAGTTTAGCTGGCATCTACAGGCCACGAAGTCATAACCCACACTTTCGGAATGCTTCATTTCGTTCATGTTACAATGGAGTGCAAGGACAACCACATGACCTCTAAGATTATCGAGCAGGTGATGGCCATGCTCATGCTTCATCATGAATAAGCTTGATGCCTTGATGTCAACAATTTGGCCTTCTATCATCTTGTGTATGTTTTTTCAGACATGCATTAAGTTGTTCCGAGTGCCCAACACATAGCGTTTTACCTTTGCATGTTGACTTTTCACTCTTCTCGTCGTTCTATTTTCGTAATGTCTAGTCCTTCGTTGCGATCACAACTTCCGATACAATTGAGTGGTCTAGCAACAAATGATCCATACCACGGTAAGTTATTTACAACATTATCTTTATTCAAATGAATAATTTGTTGTTAATATTTTTTCTATTTTTGTTTTTGTGTCATTTTACCCGGATATGACATACTTTACACAAGAGCTGGTACGGAAAAATGACGGAAGTTGGTGAAATCCAATATAGTTAAAGTTTTGTCTAGCAACATAAAATTTTGTTATTTTGAGTGTAGTTTTCGAAATTATTGAATATTGGAGTATTGTTTTAAAAAAAATCTCAACGAATTATTGTCACGTGAAAACAGACGGTAAAACGTTGCAACCTATAAGGTCCATTTTTGATAAAGCGTCGCAGACTACAACATTTTAAATTATTCATTAACATATAAAACGGTATAGTCCATCACGCTTTATAATTTGTTTTCAAACAGCAATTTCCTGTTTCTAGATGCTTCCCATAAATGCCCATCTTATAGCTTATTCCAACCTTAGGTATTCTTCCTCCAGCTTCCAAAGCAACGAATCTATTTCCCTTGAAATAAACACCCACTTTCCACGCTTAACAATTGAAGAAACCTCTTCCTTTTCCCCTCAACATTGCAAAATTCCCATCAATCACCACCAATGCCGCCATTTCCAAGTCTGCTTCGTAACTTTCGATGGACAAGCCTAATTCTCCTCATCTCAAACACAACCCTAACCATCCTTGGCACCACGTTTTTCCTCTTCTTCCCCTGCAAAACGAGGCCAATCAATCACGATCAGGTCATGATCGGGGTGGTGGTGGTGGTGGTGGGAGCCGTAATGAGATTGGTGGTGATGGCGAAGTGCGCGGGGAAACAGGAGGCGATGGCGGTGTGTATATTGGGGGCGTCGGAGAGGGACGAGTTTGGAGGGGATGATAGAGAGGGGAGGTTGAGGAGACGGGTGAGTGAGTGGTGTTGGGGTTTTGGTTGTTGGTTATTGGATGATTGGTTTTTTGGTGTGACATTTTGCTAAATGTATGTCTCCCTCCGTCCGAAAACCAATGAAAGCAGAGTTTGACTCGTATTAAGGAACGATGAAATACTGATTATAGTTTTAAAGTTATGTATTTCAATGTCGTGTTTTTAAGACAACGAGAAACATCTTAAAATACGTGTCGAATAATGGGAAAAATCAAACATTAAATTTATTTTGGGATGAGGGGAGTAGTTCCTTCGTCACACATTGAGTATAATGGTTTGACCAGCATTGGTGTAACCTAAGATAGAAGGGACTAGTGACGTTGTGTTTGTATATATGATGTTTTATGTGGACATAGGAGCTTAGGTCGTGTTTTGTTTGACTTGATTCTTGGTTTCTGCTTTTTTTGCCAATAAATGAGAACTGTTTGACGTGATTTTTTTGGCTTTTTAAGATGAAGAATAGGAAGCAGAAAACAGAAGGGGTTTGAAAAAGTCGAATTTGGTTTTTGTTTCCTGTTTTGTTTGGCCATCGGACTTAGACCCTCTCTCCAATAATTGTTATATTTATGATAATTTTGGTTTTGATTATTGATTTTCGGATTCTATTACATTATCTTGACTTCATTGTTAATCATACCGAACAACCCTTTAGCTTATTTTTCTTCTTCTTGTTGCAAAAAAATTTGAAATATTGACTGTATTTTAGAAGCACGGAGCTATGAGCTCGTGATTTACTCTATATTGAATTGATAAAAAATTCTGTTTTTTTTTTTCATTTAATGAAAAAGCGGTGGCTATGGATTTAAAGCATAGAGCTTCTTGCTTCCAAAATAAACCCTGGATGTAGGCGCAACTGTTTCCAAAATCATGTTACCTATATATAATGAGATGGCAAATATAGTCAGTCCTAGGCATCTAATGAGATCACTTAACCAGCTGCTTTAAACCAGTTTCGCCATTAGTTGTGTTACCTGGTTCAGTGACTGTTCCAGTTTTGAGAGTGTATGTTTTGCTCGTTTAGACCATTTTCCATTGAGCTTGCTTGTATGCTCATTGTAGCACTAGGTTATATCAATTTCCTGTTTCTTGCTGAGCAGATGAGCTACATAAAGTGGCTATGGTGGAGCAGGTTTGCAACTGTTATACTGGTTTTTCAACTGGTTGTAGCAGCTTACCTCACATGTATGGTTGTCAGAAGCATTTCACGAGATGGAACGTTTGATGACTGCGTTATAGGTAAGCTTGCATATCTAGTTGTTGTGTTCAGAAAATAGATTGTGTTTGTTCTTACCGTTGTCTTACCATTTGCATGGGTCCTGTAGTTTATTGAGAAACTTGTGAAGACGCCAATTACTAGCAACCTTTTAGTGTTAAGAATATGGAGTTACCGAGTTACTGTGTTGTAGATAGGGGTGAGCATTGGATTGGATTATCCATGATCCAACCCAACCCAATGTTATTGGATTGGATTGGATAAAAATTTTGAGTTGGATTGTGATGGATTGGATATGGATAAATCCATAGATTGTTGACTAGTCAAACCATGATTAAAATATAAATGAAAAACATTGATTTAGCCAAAATTATATCACAATCACCGCTTTGCTTGGATACTCTCCCCCAAAATTAGGTTTTTCTTTCGAACTCGGCCAGGTTGAGAATTTAGATCTAAATTTAGATCTATTGTGCAGTAATGGATTATTAGTTTTGGTTCATGTTCTATAGATATGATGAAGTATTGTTTGTGATTTATGGTGAGAATTATTCGCTTTTGTATTGAGTTTGTAATTCGTTGTAAGAAATGTAGTTCGCTTCTTTGAGTTGTTATTAAGATAATAATTGTGAATCCATTGCTATGATCCGAAATGTCGAGGACTATTATTGTGAACTTTGTTACGTATAGATTCTTTTAATATGTAAGGTATAGATGGATATACAATGACATAGATGATGTTCGTGTTGGTAAATTGTTTGCAACATTGTGAACGTGATGTGTTTCATATTATCATCATGGTACTGTTATTAATCTTTTATGCTTATAATATTAAATAGATATATAATTGAATCGATTCTCTAATTTCGTTAATTAATGCAAAAAAGAAAGATTAATATGTAGCATTAACTTTTTATTAATTGACAATATAACACAATTACAAAATAAATAAATAAAAAGATCCATCCAATTCAATCCGGATTTATTTGGATGCATTGGATTGGATCACTAAAATTCATGGATTAGATTAACTTTGGATTGGATTGAGTATGGATTCCAATCCATGATCACCCCTAGTTATAGAGTGATTGGCGTTTGTGTATTTTGGTGTGTTTATTTCATTTCAACGAGGAACACATCTATTATACTGATAACATTGCTTTTTCCCTCTTAAATAATTCTTTTCGTATTTCGAAGTTAACTTTTACAGGTCCTGTCAGTGAAAGATCGAAAAAAGATATGCTACTCCCTTTCATGATCATCACATGGTTTGTAGCCCTATTGCAATGCTTTTTCGGCCCTGATGTTCTGAGATGGCGCTCCTTCTATGCTACCCATGATCATGTTTGGAAGGCTCATTATCAGGAGGTATTTGATCACGGAATCCGTGAGGCTTTATGCTGTCTGGGACGAGCCAAATATTTGTAGGTCACTTTACACTTTTTAAAATCTTCCGGTAGTTACATCAAAAGGACCATTACCATGTTTTGATTGGATTTGGTAGGAGAGCAATGGAGGAAGATGAAGTACACTCCGTCGCTCGTTTGTTGGGTGATCTTGTCACTTATCGTGCCACAGGGACTGGCCATTTGGAACTCTTGGCAGGTCTGGTTTTGCAATTACTAGTTTTGTTTCAAGTTTCGCGATGCATAATTTCGACTCCTCCGAGCTTTGCTCCTAACCCAATGTCAAAAGAATATTAAGCAGCTTGGGGTCCAAGGGTTTGTAAGTTTTTTCACAACCCTTCCACCTATTATCCTCTGACGATGCATTTGTTTCATTTTTGTGGTATCGAGCTCTGATGCCTGAAAGGGAAACACTGTGCATCTATATCGATCATGACTACCATATTTGTCCAAATTATTTAAAGTTCAGTATCTTTAAGGGGCCTTTCTGCTTTGCTCGTGATTTCTTGCTTTGTGTGTAATAAGATTAATTATCGTCAATCTATGAGTGGAACCTCGTTACAAATCACTTCTTTAAAGAACCTGTAAAGCTTAGATGATAGAACACCCAGTGAGCTGTTCTTTCCTGTGCTTTTTCATGTCCTGCAGTTAAAAACTATATTACAGCCATGAGGTAATAAAAAGGATTTTCTTTTCCTTGTTCTTCTTGGCAAAAACGTGAAAGGCTGAAATAGGGATGTGTCGAAGTTAATTATTAGATTTATCAAGTTGAGCTTATTTAGGTTATGGGCATATTAGGTTAAACCTATAAATATGTAGATGCTCTCATGCATTTAAAATGAATCTCTCTTTTCAGCGGTATATGGTATGAGAGCCTTAGGGTTTTAGAGAAAACCAGATCTGCCATCGTCGCAGTCGAATTGTCGTTCGGACGTTTCAAAAACACGTACAATCACTGAAAGCCGCTGCAAGACCTTCGGACGTGCACCTGATCGTCAGTGTTCGTACAGACTTGAATTCTACCTCGCTGGATAGAGATTCTCGGATGTTGGTGTTTCTTTCTTGTGTTGTTCGTGTGTGGTGATGTGGTTGACTCGTTATATCAGCAATCATAAGTTTGTCCAATGATTTAGTGTTTGTAATGGTTTTTGTGGTGTGGGTGAGATCTGTTATGGTCGTTCGTGCTCAGTTTGGTGGTGATTATTAGTGATAGGTGAAGTTGAATCTCACCCGTGATCGTTGGTGTGATAGTTTGAGGTTAATTTTGTATTTTGTGGTAATGATGTCTACATATTCTGATGTGAACACTTCAAGTGCTTCTGCAGCGTCTCTTCTAGTGCAGGACCCTTTCAAAGTATGATCGATCTACATACTAGCTTGGTTAAATTAGATGGTACTAATTACCTACTTAGTCAATGGCTTTGTCTACCTTTATTTTTATAAATCGTCAGTCAAGATGGCTTGAAGAGGAACCTCCTACCGACTCTACTCTAGATGAGCGGAAGGTTACTGATGCTGCATTGCATACTCTCTTATGGGGGAATATGTCAGAGATCGTTCGTCATCTCGTTATGGCTTATACAACGGCTCGGAAGGTGTGGTCTAAGTGTGTTGTTTTGTATTCTAGACAGAATAATATGAACAAAGTGTGTGATACATGGGAAGCTCTATTTGAGGCTAAGATTTGTGGTTAATTACCCGAGTGTTATGCTCATTTTTTTATTCTGTGTAAGGGGCTACGGTCTTATTTTGCTTCTGCTACTACAGTTTCTGAAATGCAGAAATGTGAAGTCGATATGATGGTGGTACTCTTTCTTCGTGGTCTTGGTCCAGATCACAGTATTCTCCGACAACAGATTTCTTGTATGGATCATCTACCCTTTATAGAGGAGGTATATTCTCGAGAGGCTCGTTATAGTCCTAACCCAGCACCTTCTGTGATCTCTGATAGTAGTGCTATGGTGGTTCGAGCAGTTCAACTTCGCGTGGTCATGGTGGTTGGACTTTTGATAGTTCTAACCACGGTCGTGGCCGCGGTGCCTCTTTGACTCGAGGTGCTTCTCGCGGAGGAGATAGAGGAACTCTTGACAGTCATTTTTGCACTCACTGTCAGCTTACTGGCCACCCATTTGACCATTGTTACGATCTTCATTCTAAGCTACGAGCATTTCATGTGGCAACCAATAGTGCATTGTGGTTGTCTCCTTCTGGTTTCACTTTTGAGCATGGTATGATTAACTTGACTCGTGTAGAGTATGATGAGGTTGTTCGAGCACGACAACTTGATGTGACCATGAGTCCTATTGCAACCTTGGCACTTGTGCAGTCTAAGGGACCTACCTGTCTCTTATCTACTATCACTAATTCTCATCCTTGGATTGTCGATTCCGATGCCACTCATCACATGACTGGTGATCCTTGTCTTGTTTCCTCGTCCTCTTCTGCTCTTACTACAGTCACCTTGGCAGACGGTTCTCAGTCCAAAATGACTGGTGCAAGTTCTGTCACATTGGGTCCTTCACTTTCCTTAACTTTTATATATCATGTTGCAAAGCTTCTCTTTACAATTTACAATGTGTTAGTTCCATTACACGTGACTTGAATTGTAATTTTCTTTTTGCGTCTTCCTCGTATTTTCATAATCGAAAGACTGGACGTTGGATAGGTGATAGACATGAGATTAATGGGTTATATCTCTTGCACCGTGATATAGTTGTTGTTGCAGTTCCTTAGAATAAGATTGTGGATGATTTTTACTGACTACATTGCTGACTTGGTTATCCTTCAGAAGAAGTACTCTGTCATTTCCCGTTTATATGTAGTTCTAGTGTTCGGTTTCACCCTGAGACATGTCAGTTAGGAAAGTTTCATCGAGTGTCTTTCCTGTCTCGTGTGTCGAGTCGTGTGTCCCAATCATTCGAATTAGTTCACTCTGATGTTTGGGGTCCGTGTAGAGAGTCTTCATTTGGTTTTGCGTTACTTTATCATGTTTATGGATGATTGTAGTCATTCAACTTGGTTATATTAAATCAAAGATAGAATTAAAGTTTTTCAGTCATTTTATAGTTTTTATAATGAATTTTGAACTAAATATAGATTTTGTGAAATGTTTGGGTACAGATAATGCTCATGAGTATTTTTCATTGTCTAACTTTTTATCGTTTATTGACTCTCATGGCATTGCACATCAGAGTTCTTGTGCTCACACCCCATAACAAAATGGAGTGTGACGGAACGCAAGAACCGTCATTTGCTAGATGTGGCGTGTTGTCTTCTCATCCACATCTATATGCCAAAATCTTTCTAGGGTCCTGCTCTCCTTACTACATATTATCTCATTAATAGACTGTCTTTGTTTGTCATAAAGGGAGCTATTCCCTATAATATCCTCCATCCTTATCGTCCGTTATGGTCGATTCGTCCATGAGTTTTTGGATATCTGTGTTTTGTCCATCTTTTGTCATCAGGTTTGGATAAATTGTTCCCTCGTGTTGAAAAATGCGTCTTCATTGGTTATTCTCATATGCAGAAAGGTTATGTCTGTTATAGTCCTACTCGTCGACGTGAGTATGTTGCTGCTGATGTGATATTCTTTGATGATCGGCCATACTTTGGAAATGTTTCTGTATCGGGTTCTCTTCAAACGCCGGTATTAGAGTTGTCTTTATCGATAATTACTACACTACCATCCAACTCTTTGAGGACTTCACCAAAAACCGAGCATTTTGCACCAGCTTCTCTTCGGGTACATACTTGTGGTCCTCGAGCTGTTCGATCCCCTTCCACGCCTGTCGATGATCCTCGATCATCATCCTCGGCATCCACTTCCGATCCTCTTCGGCCTTCGGCTTCTTTTGATTCGCCCATTGTCGATCGTACTCTGTCTCGGTATGCTCTTTCTAATTTTGTGCATTATTATACCTTATCACCATAGTTGTCTCTCTTTGTGTCTTCCCTTGCGTCTGTACATATGCCAGATAGAATGCAGGAGGCGTTGGCTCATCCGGGTTGGGCTTGTGCTATGTGGAAAGAGTTGGAAGCCTTATGTCGCAATAAAACTTGGGATCTAGTGGCATTGCCTCTGGGGAAACAAGTGGTTAGGTGTAGTTGGATGTTCATAGTCAAGTATCTTCCGGATGGTTCACTTGAACGCTTAAAGACACGTTTTGTTGTGAAAGGCTACACGCAAATTTATGGTATTGACTACGATGAGACCTTTTCTCCGATTACCAAGATTCCTTCCATCCGTATTGGCAGTCTGGTTTCATTGGCCTCTTTATCAGTTCAATGTTTTCAATGTCTTTCTGAATGATGATCTTCAAGGAGGTATATGTGGAGCAACCATTAGAGTTCGTTGCTTAGGGAGAGAAGGTGTGTCATCTGCGTAAAGCTCTGATGGACTTAAACAATCTCCTCGTGCTTGGTTTGGTCAATTTAGTGATGCAATTGTCGGATTTGGTATGAAGAGGTGCAGTGTGGATCACTCAGTATTCAGTATGTCTTCTCCAGCAGGATTGGTCCTTCTTGTCGTCTATGTTGATTATATTGTTGTGAGGGGAAATGATGCTGATGGTATTAATCGACTCAAGAGATTTCTCAGACAGAATTTAATACTAAAGATTTGGGACTTCTTCGGTACTTTCTAGGCATAGAAGTCGCGTATGCTAGTGGCAGCATCGCTTTGTCCCAACGGAAGTATACTCTTGATATTCTCAAAGAGGTGGACTTACATGATGCTAGACCTAGTGACACGCTTATGAATCCTGTGATGAAGCTTGATAATGAAGGAGGAGAACTTCTACACGATCCAGAGAAATATCGACAGTTGGTAGGAAACCTGTACTATCTTACCATAACTCGATCGGATATCGCCTTTGCAGTGAGTATGCTCAGTTAGTTCTTGAGTTTTCCTCTTACTACTCATTGACGATCTGTACTATAGATTATTCGTTATCTAAGAGGAACTCCGGGACAAGGGCTTGTGTTCCGTGATCGTGGTCATCTTGATATAGCCAGATATGAAGGTCCAGAATCCAAACCTGTGGAGATAGTTGGATATTCTGATGCAAATTTGGCAAGTTGTCCGATAGATCGTGGATCTACTACAGGATACTGTGTCTTCCTTTGTGGGAATCCTATCTCTTGGAAAAGCAAGAAGCGGCCAGTTTTTTCTTGATCTAGTGCAGAGGCTACGTATCGTGTTATGACGAATGCTACTGGAGAGCTTCGGTGGGTTCGGATGTTACTACATGAAATAGGTTTCTTTGTGGCAAAACCAGCTACCCTTCATTGTGATAATCAGTCGGCTATTCATGTTGCGAACATTTATAGGTCCAATATATCATGAGAGAACGAAACATATATAGGTTCGAGAGAAGGTGAAGAAATGGTAACATAAAGTTGGTACACACTCGATCTGAAGAACAATTAGCGGACATCTTCACGAAACCCCTACGACGTGGAAGAATTTCGTATATTTGTAATAGGTTGGGTCTTTTTGATATGTATGCTCTAATTTAAGGGGGAGTGTCGAAGTTAATTATTAGGTTTACCAAGTTGGCTTATTTATGGGCCTATTTGGTTAAACCTATAAATATGTAGATGATCCATTTTAAATTAATCTCTCATTTCATCGTTAGAGGATGTATTTGACAAAGTCCAACTTTTTAAGTAAAAAGGAACGTCATTTTATAGTTTACGTTTTCTAACCATTATTCATTGTCCTTGCAGGACTAGCTCTACTGCAACGGCATAACCAATTTCCTGAATCGTATGAAGGGTCAGCTGAAGCCCCGGATGAGGTTATACAGGAGGCCACCACTTATCAGCCTTTTGCTGAAGCGGCCTATACAGTATGATGAAACTGTATTTTTCCTTCTTTTTTTTTTTTGCGGATAAATGTGCTAATGGGAGTTTTCATATGGACATATGACTTCATCCCATATTTTCTCAAGATGTCTCTTAGATATTTTGTCTGAGAGATAAATATGCCATTATCCATCTGTTTTACTTGTAATCCAAGAAAATATTTTAATTCTCATGTTCATCTCAAAAGGTGATTGCATGAGTTTGGGGGGAGGGGGTTGTTTATTGTCATACCTGATTTGATCTTCGAATACATTCTCATGCAGGGTCCTTTACTAGATGTTGGAAGGAATTTCATTTTATTTCCATGTGCATGGTTTCACAGGCAGGGCATTCTTTCTGTATGGAACCGTAACAGGTATGTGCCCGAGTTCTGAAGTGGTGTGAGCAATGAACAATCTCCTTTCATGTCTGTGGTTCTCATGGACTGTATTTGTCTTTTGGGATAATCAATATTCCTTCTCTGTATCAGGCGTCCTGTGCTTCAAGGTGATAATTGGTGGCGAGGTCATGCGGCGGCCTTTCTTAAATATGTTCATTTAGAACCAGGAGCTCTACGAAGAGGTCGAGTGAACCAGGTTAAGTAGACTAATTCTTCTTCTGTGGATCTCAAACACATTCTCGTATCGTTGTCTTCATTTGAGATCCGGTTCTATCTGCATGGTGAAACTGAAGTATCTTCCCTTCCTCCCTTTTGGGAATGGTCCGGAAAACAGGCTGAAGGACCTTGGTCAGGGGCAGCCTGGAACTTTACCACACTCTCTCTGATGTTACCATTCTAGGATACCGAACAGATGCAAGCATTACTCTTGCATGCCCTGCTTGCTAGGCGTCAACTGCTTTTTCCCTAGCTTTTTCAAATAGCTAGGTTGATTGGTTCCCTTCTTCTTCTTCTTTTTTTGTACCTTATTCAATTGATTTTACCATCTAGAATAACAGGTGCAAATCATTACTCTTGCTTGCCTTGCTTGCTGGACATCAATTGCTTTTGTCCTGATTGATTTTCCCGACTAGAGTAAGATGTGCAAATGGAAAAGGACAGGAAGAAAAGATGGAAATGTGGTCAAAGGAAGCCATGTCAGTTTCCGTTTTGGATCATGACATGACAGAGGGCGTATGACTGAGGACAAATTAGATTCAGATGGCATATACATGTTGACTATATTCATTAGAGAAGGCTTCACTTGCTGCTATGCTTGTAGAACTTCGGTGCTAATGAGTTCTCTGTTTGGCATTATGCTCTCTTTCTTTCTTTCTTTTTTTTGAGAGCAGTTGTCCTTCACTCTTAAGAATGTGTACATCTCGTCCTTCCCACACCCTGTCGACGACGAGATTATCTGGATTGTTGTTGTTCTACTTCTAACACAATATTCCTTGTCAACCAGGCCAACTGCAAAGCAACATATTTTGTTGTTGTTCTTCATCATTTAAAGACGGTGGTGGTTGCTGTACGAGGGACCGAGAGTCCAGAAGACCTTATAACGGATGGTCTGTGTAGGGAATCTTCACTCACTGCAGAAGACTTGGATGGCCTGATTAAGCAAGTGCACTTTTTCCTTTTGACTGACAACGAGTTATTCAATTTTTTCATGTCTAGCTCTTAGAAA
Organism: Drosera capensis; assembly: GCA_001925005.1. Lineage (NCBI taxonomy): Eukaryota > Viridiplantae > Streptophyta > Magnoliopsida > Caryophyllales > Droseraceae > Drosera > Drosera capensis. The sequence continues at coordinate 100,267 of LIEC01010307.1, read as the reverse complement.
ATTGATGTGATAACCAGAATTCCGTATTTGTTTCCTTCTTTTCAGTACCAACATGATTGATGATAGTGTAAAGCAGCGTGTCACTTCAACCTTCCCGCATTATGGCCACTCAGGTGTAGTTGAGGCTGCTAGAGAACTCTTTAATCAGATTGACGGAGGAGGTGAAGGTAACTGGTGCTATCCTTTGTCATCAGCAAGTTGAACATTTGTTACTCCGAGAAGGCCTTTTAGTATATGGCCTTCAAGCTTCAGACATATCCTTTTAACTAGTTGCTGGTGTTGAATCTTTGTCTTTGATCTTCTTAATATGTATACTGTCTTATCATTCCCCCGTTTCCAATGCAGGTGGTGGAAACGAGAATGAGGCATTTGAATCAAGGGGATTTCTTTCCTCAATCTTGGGAGAGGGATGCGAGTGTGAGGGCTATGGTCTACGGATTGTCGGTCACTCTCTTGGAGGTGCTATTGCAGCTGTTTTAGGACTAAGGGTAATGTGATGATGTTTATAGTCTGTTGCTAATTTCTGCGACATGATATATTGCACAAGTTCCTTCTTTTTCTTTTCATTTTCATTTGTGCTTCACTACTCTCATCCTAGAAAGTGCTCCCTTGTGTGGATGTTTGGGTGACTGCGAATCTGTTTATGTTCTCGTTCGTGCTCTGGATTTCGTATTTGGACTTAAACTTTGTACTCTCTCTTTCCTCTGTTGCCGGCAACAATAACAGCTGCATGCCCAATACCCAAAGTTGCATGTTTATGCTTTTGGACCTCTTCCATGCTTGGATTCAGTCGTCGCTGATGCTTGCTCCAGCTTTATTACGAGGTACCTTTGTTCCCACCATATTATATGGCTTCTGTTCTATAGTTTCCATCACCATTCTGTATTTTCGTGTAGACTGAAAATGGTCTTTCATTTGCAGCATCATACATGATAGTGAGTTTTCGGCTTACCTATCAATCAACTCGGTCTTAAGGCTTCGTGCTGCTGCACTTATGGCCGTATCACAGGATAGTACGACTGATTCTACAATGCTTTATAGACTGGCCCGCTTATTTCTAGATGTAAGCAAGCATCAAAAGGGTAGCACGGGGAAACCACTTCTTCCTTCTGAAGTTCAAGGTAGGATTCTGACAGGATGTGATGCTAGCAGCAGCGTATCTGCACATCGGCACCAAGTTTATCCGGAAGGTTTCTTTCTCGACTCTTTGCTAACTTCTCTTATCTTGAGCTTGAGACTTTCTGCAAGCCAAAAGAATAATTATATGAAGTGCATCTAGAAAATGCAACTAGCAATTTTCATGTTATGTTATCCCTGCCAATGCTGTACCAATCTTGTAAGAGAAGTGATTGCCCTGCTGATTTGCTGTGCTTCTGTAATTTCTTCTAACCGTGGTGGCAGAGAGCAAAGATCAAGACAGGGACTCTTTCCTCTGTGAAGGGCCTCGGCAAGAAAGTGATATAGAAATTACTGGCCATGACTCGGTGGATAGCTTCGTCAATCTTTTTGCTGGTGATATACATTTAACCGATGAGCAGGTCTCTGAGTTCATGGAAGTGGTTCCAAGTTCAAAAAGCAGGTCTGATCAGGATCCTCCGGAGTTGCTTCTTCCAGGCCTCGTTATTCATTTGGTCAGACAGCAGAGGAGCATCTTCCCATTGTGGAGAGGATGGAGGATGCAAGAGAGGGTGTCAAGATATAAAGCTACCGTAGCAAACAGAGAAAATTTCAAGGACATACTTGTCTCGCCATATATGTTCCTCGACCACTTGCCTTGGAGGTAATTTTCAGCTCTATAGGCTTATTATAGGCTTATACGCATGTATCACACTGGGTTGTTTCATTGTCAGCGGCCTATGGTTATATGCTGTTGACACTGGGCTTATAACTTGCAGATGTCGATATGCGCTGCACAAGGTCTTGGAATCTCGAAACAAGCAGGTGAACGCCGATCAAGGGGTGATGGTCTGAGATTCATGGTTTGAGAATCAGTGCGGCCTTGATGATGTATCCACTTCTGGTGCCATGATCTTGGTCCGATTGATGATCTTATTGGCATCGTAATACAGCAAAGCATGGTTTGAGCAGAAGTCCAGAAGTTGGACTGGTGCGTTAGAAATAGATTGGTTGTTCAGATAAGATGATCGTTGGCGTCCAATTCGAGCTCTACTGTTGAGATATTAAGATGGAAAAAATTGTCAAATGACAAGTTGAAGCCAGATGACAATGTATTGTTGTAAAGCGTTAAAAATTTTATTCACTCAAAAGAAATAAGCATACATGGCTTGAATCTCAGACCCCATCATACAACTCATACAATCAACATTAAGGACCATAAGACGTACAACTCATACAATCAACATTACGGACCATAAGACTTATTCTAACTATAGCCTCAGGATGCCTTGAGCTCTGCTGGAATAGACAACTAACTATTCCTTGCACCCCAAATTTCATAAACTAAAACTGCAAATCCTGCTCTTCGTCTCCTTTACAAGCTGTGACTTTCCTTTTGAAACACTCATCATCCATCTCCACCAGCACTCGAACAATGCACCCCTTCTTCCTGACAACTTTAACTGTTAGAATTGATTCACGTGCATAATTAAATAATAAAAAAGAAGAGACATCAAATTTATATAAGAAAATCCTTAACGAAAAGAAAAACTTACGGTTGTCAACGAAATCCACTTATAAGAAAATGATTATAAAGATTGTTCATTACAAATGTTATTTATTGACCCACGAAATAATCCTAATTCATTAACGGTTTGTTTGTGAATTTTATCAAGATGGAAAAGAAGGAAATGAAAGGCGAAGAAAGAGGAGATGAGGGATAGGATACAGGGACATTGTTTGTGAGTTGGGAGGAGGGAAAAATAAATGATTTGATTTTATTATATTTATGAAAATTATAAATAATAAATCTTGTATCTTTTATTTTGATATTAATGATGGGAACTTTTTTTTTTTTTTTAATCAATCCAATCATCCCTCCTAATCTTTATTAAAAACTTAGAAACATCATATTTACATCTTCCCCTAATTTCTTTCTTCCCCTCCCATTTATATCTCACAGCCCTAAATCTGATTGGCCGAAAACAAAAGATTTAAAACACAAAATTCATCCTTTTCACGGAGACATCACGCACAAAACGCAGGGAGCCGCACGGCGCGTGCCCAGAGACCTGCAATCACCCAACTCGGACGATCCGTGTCTATCTCCATCGTGCTTCTCCTCCAATTGCTTCAAATCAGGACCACTCTCAACATCAACTGCTGCATAACTCCCATACGTACCTCAAACGAGTACTCGCAATCAAAGAATAAGTGATCAGCAGTCTCAGTCTCCTTTCCACAGAATACACACTGATCCTCATCTATCATACCATGATCATACAACCATCTACGAGTGCGTAACCTGTCATGTAATCAACTCCTTACTCTATGACATTCAGTGAATAATTACTTGACTAACTTTTTCAAGTTCTATGTTAGCTGCTGTCTGACTGATATAGAATACACGAAACCATTTAATTTATTGTGTATATGGACTTCTGCCAATCGTATAAAATTTACATTCAGCTGAGAAGATCCTACTGATTATCCCGGTCGCCTTCATTTACAACTCGAAATACAAGTACTATCGTGTGACGTTATGACAATTCATACAAGGTGAGTTCACTATCCTGTATCCATGATAACTCACAGCTTGTTCACATCCAAGACAGCATTAATTGTGATCGAACTCAGGATCTTCTCCCCTTCCCTGAAGAGGCCATAAAGCAGCCTTGAGAGGTTGCAAAACACCTCGTCGAGTGTTGAGAGGTTGTTTTCCATTGCTTACCGAGATTTGAGATTGAGAGAGTTGTCGACAAAGAGTATTTTTTCGGGATGAAAAGGCCCTTGCTCGCTGACCAAGAGTGTGGGAGTCCATCCCATTCTTTCCATTTTATCCTTCACTTTCGGAATGATGTCGACATGGTCTCTCACAATGACCGCCCCATAAGGGCGGAGAATGCGATGCATCTCGATTGATATGTCAACAATGTTGCACTGTGCAAGATATGAGAAAAAAAAAAACAGTTAAGCAATCATGGTGAAACAGCATGGAATAAAGAAAACAGTGAATTTCTCTATGATCTAAGTTTACCCTCTCCTAGCCTAATTTGTCCTAGACCTCATTTTCGACTATCTGAACACTGATAAGCAAAATGCAGTATACGACCACGGAAGAAAAAAAATCCCTGGAGCTTTCATTCAAGTCCTCACTTAGAAGCGAATGGAAACGCCTTGAATCCATTGTGTAGACAGGCTCCTACATCCTAAGGGACCCACTGAACTGAAAGTACAAAACACCGCTATAAGTTTAAACTTACTTGTCCATGTACATACTGAACACTCCATCAGCATGTAACAGATCATATGTCCGTGTGTATGTCGAGAACGCCTCACCCCTACAAAATGAAAAGATACACGCTGAATAGGGAAATTTTATAAAAGGTAAAGCAGCACCAAATTGAAAGGGTTAAATAATCTGCTACCAGATCCTCTGCAACAGTCAACCCCAATTAAGCATATCATAGTTACTTGAGGCGAGAGCCTGGATTAAATGAATCCGGCTGACTAAAACCAATATTTTTTTTCCTCATGATACAATTGCATACTTACCCGTTCATGAAAGTTCGAGAAGTCCACGTTCATAAATCATGCCGAGAGTGTCATTCTTTGCATCGAACGGAACAACGTTCATCACCCAAACTGGATAACTAGATAAAGCAGCAGCAAAGCCCTCCAGGAGGGCATTCATGTCCATTATGTTTCTATGTTTACCCTTCGAAAAAGATTCAAGGACTCCCGCATAGTCCCTAATTCGCCCTTTCCATAATTCGTTATCCTCCTCGAAGGCTCTTGATGTGATTTTTCCTCCAGCTGAAAGCATAATTCTTGGTGGGACAGCATTTAAGCGCTTTGGCCATTTCTGCAGTGTTCCACCCGATGCATCTTTTGATGTTGTCGACCATTGGAAGAGGAGTTATGCACGGATCTATCTTCCGGTGCGTGTCCATAAAATGATGAACTAAAACAAGTCTTAGTATGGCAGGCCTGAGCTCCACTTTACCTTCTCAATCATCAATATGATAAGTTCATAACACAATAGATAAGCCGAAAAGGAGACAAAACTAACCAAGCAGCGTCGTGATCATCTCCTGGGCAAAAAGAAATGGATTTCCAAGCCTTACCTTCTTCATGCAATGAACATGATTGGTCGGTTTTCTCCATATCGCAACATTACCGATCTCCGAGACCTTCTTCCAGCACAATCGCGTAGCAATATTTTCCAACGTGTTCTGCTCATTCCTCAAGCCCTGAGCTGGTCTCTGCCAGCCCTTACAGTTGCCTTTCCACCTTCTTCCAGCACAATCACGTAGCAATATTTTCCAACGTGTTCTGCTCATTCCTCAAGCCCTGAGCTGGTCTCTGCCAGCCCTTATAGTTGCCTTTCCAGTTAATGGGCGGACCGGATAACACCCAGTACCCACCAGGGTGCAGTACTCGGTCGATTTCTATGAGATATAGCCCATCTGAAATAAGAAAAAGATATAAAAAGGCTGGACCATCATGAGCATTACAAGGACATACATCACTAAAATTAAAGCATCAACACTCAGAGCATGCCAAGCCGCTCTCCCATTCCTCACCCATTGACTAAAAGGTAGTAATATAATACCAAAACTCATTTCAGCGGATTTAGAAACCATACTATTGACTATGGAGTACAGTGATCAGTCCATGGCACAAGACATCTGGAACAATGAGCCATATCAAAGGATCTTGATGGATACGGGAACCGGTAAGTGCTGAGAACTCCAAGCATTGCTGGAATCCCTCTCTACAGAGCAAACTGCACCTGGGCCTCATGGATATCTCTTGGTGCAACCGACATTGTTATTATGTCAAAGTCCAATAAACCAGCTCCAAAACTCGCAACCTGTAGGCATATATAGTACATCAAGCAGTAGCTTGTCAGGCTTTGGACATTATAACCATATAACATCCAGGGCACTGTTAAGTTCACGAATTCACACAGACATAAAAGGGCATAATTTAGAGGCTGCAGAATTGGGAAAAAAAAATAATACTTAGCTGCTATTTGAAAGGACTACTAGAATGACTACATAAAAGGGGGCTCTAAGTGATCACAACCCAATACGTGTGTCATATTTGCAAGCTGAATCACTTTGAAAATATAGCACTACCATATAGGCTAATTACTTGGCAGCATGAACTCTTCACCAGCCTTCTACTTCTCCTAGATCAAGCATCATTCATGGTCCAAATATGACAGCGATTCTCTCAAAGAACTATCAGTGCTCTGCCTAACCGCTATACAAATTTCCTAAATCTACCAAAAGCATCAAACTTAATAAAGTCCAATCATCAATTCCTACTACCACAACATCTATCTAACGATTTCCAACTAAACAAAAAAGGATGAGTACAAAAAGTAAGACATACGGTCGGTTACTACACAATGGTCACACCGGTTCCTTATCGGATCAGAGAATTTGATATTTTTCCAAGCTCATAGTAAAATTAGCAGTAATAGAGTTAAGTCAATCCTAAGATCTTCAAACTAGGAAACATTAAATTTCACTAATCCGTAACCTGTTTTATATTCCCTTCATTTATACCACTGAAATAGAAATTAGTTCACTGGCATATCACATTACAATCATCTCTATCTAAGGACTATGGTAGAACGTCCACAACATTATTAATATCGTAGCACACCCTTCCTTTCCATCGCTCCTAAACAAGCAACAAAGTATCACAATACTCGCAATGTGCACAATCATCCAAACAAGATCAACTCAATCACACTGAATCAAACTCATACCCCACATCCAATATCAAGCACAGTTCTCACAGTCCTCGAATCCAACGGCATGACCCTCCGAATCTCCTCAACATACCCCTTAACGCCCCTTACAAACGACGTCCCTCCAACCGGAAAAACCAACATCCCCCCCCCCCATCACCCAGTTCTGAGACTTCTTAGCATCAATCAACCTTTTAAATGGCACATTACTAAACCAAGCCATCCCTTTACTCTTAGGCCACCGGAAAGGCGCCCGGTACCCCGCAGGCGCCGGAACAAGACACTTAAATCTCGCATTGTGACCAGGACAGTGTCTTTCCCTGTGGAAGAATCTGTCTAGGGTGAATAGTCTCTCCCTTGAAGGGTCTTGACAAGGGCGGTAGTTGGGTTAGTTCTTGGGGCAGGTCGTGATTGGGGTTTTGAGGGCATTTGGGGGGTTTTGGGTTTGTGAGATTTGTGAAATGGTGTGCTGAGAAGTCAAGTGGGGCATCTGGGTATTTGGGATTCTGGGTTTTGGTCATGTTGATGCAGCTTGTTGGGGTTTTGAGTGTGGTGATTGTAGTGTTGTAGGAGCCAAAGAGGTAGCAAAGGGAGCATAGAATGATGGTGAAGAGGAGTGTGATGAGGGGTTTTGAGGGGATTATTGCTTGCATTTTTGCTTGTTTGGTGAAGATGAACAATGGTGGATTTGCGTGGGATCACCCCCACATAGTAAGCGGTTCAGAGGATCAAAACCCGCTGAATGTCGAACTATTTTATGATGGTGAGTCCGTTAACAAAAATTGTATATTTTGATTTTTCGTTACCTTCTTATATTTATAATATCCGAAGGATTTCCTTTAAGGAAAAACAATGGTGGATTTGCGAGAAGTGATGCAAGTAAAGGGGCTAACATTTGTGCGATTGAAGAGAAGTGAATTTAGGGCCATATAGAGGATCAACGAGGTGGTAGTAATGTTGTTTTTGATAATTGTCCAATAAGTTGACATTGATGAAGCCATATTATTCTGTTTATTTGATAATCAATTAAATTGTTTAATCAGATTTAGATATTATAAATATAAGAAGATGACGAAAAATCAAAATACACACACGATGGAGATATAGAAATGATGATCAATCAAGATCTATCATTTTATTTGTACATATATCACGACACAAATAAAAGGTCGACTTTGATATATAACTTTGATATATAACTGTTGTATTTGTCGAGTGAGATTAATATATTGCAAGCTTACAAAGATTATTATTCATCGGACTCGGTCAAGTAAGGTCCATATGTTACCAACACAAGAAGATGGCGATCAAACAACTACAAAAAACAACAAAATGATGTTTATAATGAGCCATTATCTTGAGATGTTAAGGAGTATAGTTGTTTTATCCGAGGATGCACAACCATTGCTAAGATGTTGTTAGAGAGAAAATTCTTGGCAATGACAAGGGTTACTACTTAACAGGTCAATCATTCTTGTCAGCTTATAGGTGTCACATATGAAAGATTTGTATAACAACAAAAAAAAAAAAAAAACCAGGATTATTATAGATGATGGGATACATTTTATGTTGGAAAAGGTAATTAATATCGTGCTGTAAAGCCAAAAAAATTATAAGAATGATATGAATTGTATTTATGATACGTAGTATATCAATATAACAAAAAGAAAATAAGTCATAATATGCAAGATAAGAAATTTTGTGCTTTACTTTTTGCTTGATGAATTTTTATTTTTGTGACATGAATTATAATAAAAATGATAATTTTTATCTCTTTCAATATTTTTTTCTAATCATTATGTTTGGTGAACAATTAGAAAGAGAAAAGAAAATAAAAATGACAAAAAAAAAACACAATTCAAAAGGGTGTTTTTGATTTTTACTACAACTTCTTGATTATGTTTTACCGTACAAAAGATAAACCTAGATAAATCAATATATAAAAATAAGTATAAGAAAATTCCAAAAAATTCCAAAAAAACACAAAAAAGACCAATTCAAATAAGGAAAAGAAAATATGATGCCAAAAATTAAAAAATGATAAATATTAAATGATTTATGAATTTTAAAAATAAAAAATAATTAAAAAATTATATCATTAAATATTTATATATATTTAAAATATATAATTTATATATTATTATTCATCCCAATATTACACCGGTACCAAATAACATCAATACAGCATCTGTTTATTAGTCAACCCCTTTCATCCTTTCCTTCCTTCACTTCAACGCTTCTTCATTCAATCCCCAAATCCAAAACCTAATCAGATATTTATACGCCCCCAAAATCAGTCCCTTTTCTCCCTCTCATCAATCCCCAATTCCAATCCCTTCTCTCTCTAAACCCTCGAATTCTCCTCTAATGGAGATTTCCATCTAGGGTTTATCCATCGCCAAATTCATCACCTTTCCAAAAATTCCACCTTTTTGGTGATTGGTGAATTCAATGTGTGAATTGTTATCAGGATTGTTGGTGCATTGTTTGATTTGAATTGGGATTTTGTCAATTGGGTGTGATTTGATTTTTAGGTTGAATTTGGATTGGGGGTTGAGTTGGGGGTGTGGGAGAATGGATATTCAGAGTCTTGCTGTGATACTACAAGCTGCTCTGAGTCCTAATCCTGATGAGCGTAAGGCTGCTGAGGAGAGTCTCAATCAGGTTCGTGTCGATGCGGGTTTTCGGTGTTGGGTTTGAGTGAGGAGTTTGATTGCGAGATGAGTAGTTTAGTGTGCTTTACTGTCTTTTGGTTGAATTGTTGTGATAGTGTTGGATGCTGCTTGTGAGTATTGAAATTGGGGTTGTTGCCCACTTAACTAGATGAACCTAATCAGAGAAGAGCTAGTGAGATTAGACGAATCCCACATCAGTGATATCAAAGGTCTGTAATGCTTTAAACAGATCACAGAGTCTATGCGAATCAGAATATAATGAAGTTAAAGCCTCTTGCTTGTTTAATGGTATCAGAGCGCTAGCTCATAGGTGAACTAGCCGTTACTTATACTCCACAAAACTCATACAATTATCCACATGACTCGTACAATTATCGGAGTTAGGCTCAAACTAATGCCACATGTGGGAGACCTGGAAGAGTGGCATACATGGTGAATATAGAAAGACTTTGACACTTCAATTTAGTACTTTGCTGCCACTTGGTTAAATTGTGATCATAGTGTAAGATGATGCTCGTGAGTGATAAAAATGGCTTTGTTCTCCACTTAGCTGGATGAAATTAATCAGGTGAAGAGCTAACAAGAAGGTGAGATACTGACATCTGCAATATATAAAACCTTGCAAGACATTAAATAGATCATGAGCCTCTTGACCTTTTTGACATCTGATTTTACAGTCTACGTTGAAGCCTGCTGATTCTACAAACTGGTTGCAGCTCGTGTGTCTATATGATCTTGCTCTCCTTGCCTTTAATTTACTGAAGATTTATGGCATTCTATGACAGATTTTGACATGTGGTTAACTTCCAGTATAGTTTCTAATTCTCGATTGCTGTTGGTTTTGGTGTTGCAGTTTCAATATGCACCTCAGCATCTCGTGAGGCTGTTACTGATTATTGTCGATGGGAATTGTGATATGGCAGTGCGGCAAGTTGCCAGCATTCATTTCAAGAACTTCGTTGCAAAGAATTGGTCTCCTAATGACAATGGTTTGTGGCACTTATTCAGTTGGATCCCTAGAAGTTGAACCTGAACATTAGTACATGTCCCTGATAACTCTGGAATCAAACTTCGTTACTATCTATTGCTTGTTCTCCATGTAGAATGCAACCTAAAATGCTTCATTGATTTGAACAAACTACGCTCTCTGCTTTGGCAGGGGAGGCATCAAAGATTTTGCAGGGTGATAAGGATATCGTGAGGCAGAATATCCTTTTGTTTGTTCCTCAAGTTCCTCCTCTTCTAAGGTATCATGCAGATAAAAATATTTGGATTATCTGGTCATGGTTTCATGTATTGCCTGAAGATAATAATGTGAGAACATGTGCTATGCAAGTATGTTATAGGATTTGACTTTTTCTGCTGTGGTAGTGAAAACTGTTATACTTTCAGATAGTTGAACACACTATGCTTGTCATTTGCAGGTCCCAGCTGGGTGAATGCCTGAAAACAATTATTAATTGTGATTACCCAGAGCATTGGCCTGGGCTTCTACACTGGGTCAAGCATAATTTGCATGATCAGCAAGTTTATGGAGCCTTGTTCGTCTTGCGGATTCTTTCCAGAAAATACGAGTAATGCTCAATGCTGTTTAATTATTGTAAAAAAATTCAGATAAGCCTAGCCAACTCACCTAATTCAGTGAATTGCTTTGTTGCTACTTTTATCAAAGTTGAAGTAATAAAAATATTTTAAATATTGATCAAGTGTATTATTATAAATATGATCCACCTTTTGATATTTTTGTTTTCATTTTCATGTTTTCATTTGCTCATGAGTTAATAGTGAGATAAGCTCTACCTCTAACCCTAAATATGTCACAAAATGATGCCATACTCCTTTACATTCTAGATGGTTTCTGTTTGCTTTCTGATTTTCCTCACGTCTCAACGTCCGTGATAGGAAATGTTTTCCTTGGAACTGATCAAGGTGTATGAAACATGAAAAATCTCGATGTCAATAACATGACAGAAAGGAACTCTGGGGAAGCATCAAGCATAAGATCAGCTCAGCTGATGCTCAACCACTTGAATCATTTTTTTATATGTCAGTAGAGGATCTACAATATGATGTCATAAGAAACCATTTATATATAATCATATGAGTAATAAATTCATTTCCTGAAGTAATCTTTGGATCTTAACATAGTGCAGTTTGGTCTTCTGATAGGTTCAAGTCCGACGAGGAGAGGACGCCTATTTATTCGATTGTTGAGGAGACCTTGGTTCCTCTGCTCAATATATTTAACAAGCTCGTACAGATCAGCAGTCCTTCTGTGGATGTGGCGGAACTTATCAAACTCATCTGTAAAATTTTCTGGTCATCTATTTATGTATGTTCCTGAAAACTCCTTTTGTGTCTGGTTTTAGAGCTTGGAAGTTGGTCATTATTCCTTAATTGGTTCTGTTCACTGGAACTTATCTCAGACGTATTTGGAAAGGATATGATGTTTAGTTGAGGGCCAGAGTGACCACTGTCTTAAGTGCGTTGTATTCACTCTGCATTCCCTGCAGCATGTAAAGCCTTTGAATTCTCAATGTTCTTTGGGTACTGATGGTGCTGCTCTCTTTACTTTCATATGCATAGGGAGCCCGAATATTTTTCTAGGTTGTCAATAGTTCATTTACAGGGGGCTAGTTCTAGGACTGTGTGCATGCCGACAAATGTTTTAACTGTAATTGAGACTTAGTATGCCAACAATAATTCATCATGTACAAGGGGGTAGTTTCCATATCAGTCATTAGTTTCTCGATCGCTTGTGGATTATCAACATGAGCGGTTAGAAAGTGCGACATTTGTTTATCTCTTGAATGTAGAATTTTTTGTTGGATCTACGAATCTCACCATTGATATTCTGATTCATGGTTTTAGCTGATGTGCTGATTGTTATTGACTCTTCAGCGTGCGTGGAAGGAAGTATGTTATTTAATGTAATTCACTTCATTGGCTACTTACCGTTATACCGTATATACTTGTTTCTTTTAGTTGGAGATCCCTAAGCAGTTGTACGATGCAAATATGTTCAATGCTTGGATGATTCTTTTCTTACATATATTGGAGAGGCCTGTTCCTTTAGAAGGGCAGCCAGCTGACCCAGATCAAAGAAAATCATGGGGATGGTGGAAGGTGAAGAAGTGGACAGTTCACATATTGAATCGGCTCTATACCCGGTATGCTCATGTACTTTGTCACATTGTATTATCTCATTGGTGAAGTAACACGCCATGCCCAGAGGCATTTGGAGCAGTATGAGACAAGTGATTTTTTTCGGGTGTAATCTACCTTTCATCATGTGAATTGGTCTGACTTCATAGTTTTTATCTCTTGAAACAGTTTTGGGGACATGAGACTACAAAACCCAGAAAACAAAGCTTTTGCAGTAATGTTCACGAAGACTTATGCTGGGAAGATTCTAGAGTGTCATCTAAATTTGCTTGATGTGATACGGGCTGGTGGATATCTACCTGACAGAGTTATCAACCTTATTCTGCAATACTTGAGCAACAGGTTTGCATTTTCTTTTGTCATCCTTCGTCATGCTTTAATTTCATTTTCTATAGATTAGTGGATGAGTTGAAATTATTCATTTATTTCAAATTCCAATAGGAACATAACATTATTATAAAATATATACATTGGATTCACGTATACAGCCTGTGATAATTTGGAGGTGGCTGATACTCCCAATGTCCATGGCTATAGTATATACCTGTTCTGTGTTATGATATTTCAAAAATATCTTGATACGGTTTGAAAATTTATGAATGGGATCTCAGAATGTAGTTTTATTCGTTCTGTTTTTTTCAAAAATAATGGTTGAGGGTAATTACATTGTAAAATAATGTGAGATCTTGATTATACCAATTTTAATTATCCAAATTTTTTTTTGTCAAATCTTGATCTCTACTAGAGATGGGTACTTCTGCATTATATTGATGAGTAAATTTCTTTTGATTTTTAATCTTCTTACTAATTGATCATGTTCTGAACTTGACATGCCCTTTCTTTTGTTGGTTAAGTGTTTCAAAAGTGAGTATGTATCAATTGCTCCAACCTCGGCTAGATGTTCTCCTTTTTGAGATAATATTCCCGCTCATGTGTTTCAATGATACCGACCAAAAGCTTTGGGATGAAGATCCTCATGAGTATGTGAGGAAAGGTTATGGTGAGTTAGGCGTTGATCACCATTTATTTTGATTCTTACAGACATCTCTGAGGTTAGTGCTTTTAGTAGAACTTATCTCCGAATCTGGCCTTTCCCTTTTACAGACATCATCGAAGATTTGTACAGTCCCAGGACAGCTGCTATGGATTTTGTATCTGAGCTTGTTAGAAAACGGGGAAAGGAAAACCTTCAGAAGTTTGTCACTTTCATTGTTGAGATTCTCATAAGGTAATTTTCTTTCTCGAGAAAATATTTTTTCCCTTTGCGTTGATATTCTCACAAAGGGTGGAATGATCTATGTTGTAAACTACTGTTGTATTTTTTTCCTGCTTTCAGGTACAACGAGGCTCCATTGGAGCAAAAACCTTACAGGCAGAAGGATGGAGCACTTCTTGCGATCGGAGCACTTTGTGATGGGCTAAAACAGAATGAACCATATAAATCAGAGTTGGAGCGCATGTTGGTACAATATGTTTTCCCCGAGTTCAGAAGTCCTATGGGCCATCTCAGGGCCAAGGTATTTTGTTTTTCTGTTTCTATTTTTGCATATCAGACTCTAAAATGGTTATAATATCATGAAATGTCCTTCCTGGCCTGTTATTTCTTGGGATAAAAATTGTGTGAGCGTTGAGGTAGGTAATGCTCTTCATGGACCTAAATGTCATGTGAAGTATTGAAGTATTAGTATTTTTTACTAACTCTTGAGATGTCCAGAGATCTGAAGCCAAAATCATCAAAGCTTTTCGGAAGTCTGGATGAATTGATTGTCTTATGCTGTCTGCTCTGTACCTATCAGTATATGTATTTGTAGTTAGAGATGGCTGATTGTGTTTTGCACTATGTTGCAACCTTTAGTAAGTTAGCACTATGCCTTCTCAAGTTTCAATTTGTTGGACTTTGAGGAGATAGTTTTGATTTTTCTTGCTTTTAAAGAATAGGTCACAGTGATGAGGAACATATAGCATGTAAGTTCTGTAAAAAACAATCTGTTCTGGAAAAATCCATGTCTAGGATTATCCACAAGGGACAATCACAAACAACATTTTACTTTCTAAAATTATAATCCAAGGTCGTACAAGCTTCTGCCATTCACGAAGTGCGGATTAAGGGCTTTACAAGAGCCTGATAACTTTTTATCTCCTCTTCTCCAGTTCAGCGACTGGAGTTCACAAGTTCAATGAACCTTCCATGATGTATAGTTTTCTTTTTCTTTTTCTTCTTTCTTTCTTTCTTTTCCTTTGTATTTGTTTGTTTATTGTCCTGATTGCATTATCTCCTTCTCTGAAAGGGTTGATATATTTGTAGACTTGGTGTGGTTCTCTTAAAGCTTATATTCAGTTTATTATGGATTATATTCAGTTTATTATTCTTGTGTTTCTTGCCCTTATCTGTCTGTGATATTGATTTTTAGGCAGCATGGGTTGCTGGACAATATGCCAACATCGATTTCTCTGATCAGAACAACTTCCGAACGGCGTTGCATAGTGTGGTTGCTGGTATGCGTGACACAGAGCTACCAGTTCGAGTTGATTCTGTATTTTCCCTCCGCTCTTTTGTCGAAGCTTGTAAAGGTATTTCCTTGTGTGATTTTTCTTGTCATTTCTTTTTTTGATTGTCTTATATGCTGAGGGTGACTTTGGCAAATGATTATGCTGATTGCAGATTTGGGAGAGATTAGACCAATTCTTCCACAATTGCTTGATGGTGAGTACGGTTTAGCATATCCATTATCATCATTTGCAAGTATCGTCCTCTGCTAACAATTTATGTTCTTCTGTTTGGTAGAATTTTTCAAGCTTATGAATGAAGTTGAAAATGAAGATCTTGTCTTCACACTGGAGACAATAGTAGACAAGTTTGGGGAGGAAATGGCACCATATGCACTTGGATTGTGTCAGAATTTGGTGAGAATTGAATGGTATATGCATGCATTGCATCAACGTTATGTTAGGAAAACTCATTTTTTTGTTTGTTAGGCTTCTGCATTCTGGAGATGCATGTCTACTGCTGAAGCTGATGAGGAAGGCGATGATCCTGGCGGAGCTTTGGCTGCAGTTGGATGTTTGCGAGCTATAAGTACTATTCTTGAATCAGTGAGCAGACTTCCTCACTTATTTTTCCACATCGAGCCAATTCTTCTTCCTATCATGCGAAGGATGTTAACTACTGATGGACAAGGTAGGTCTGTTGTTTGTGATTGTTCTTTCTTTACTGATGGCAATTATCAAGTTTTGGCTTTTCTTTATCCATGCTAAATGTAGTGTAGATATACAGCTCCAGCATATACTCATTCGGAATTTCTCTGTACTGTATTTGCTGAAATTTTGATCATGTAGAGCTAGTAAGTTATCCTTAACTGTCTTAAATGCTCTTGTATGCTTGTTGCTTACCTGTCTTAAATGCTAGTTATCTGGATTAATAATTTAATGTTCTGGTAAGCTGTGTATGTATGTTCATGCAGAGGTCTTTGAGGAGGTTTTGGAGATTGTGTCATACATGACCTTTTTCTCTCCAGCAATTTCATTGGAAATGTGGAGCCTATGGCCATTAATGGTTGACGCATTATCAGACTGGGCTATAGACTTCTTTTCAAGTAAGTTTAGCCATCTGATTTTTTTCCCTGTTTGCAGTAGGTCACATATAACTTTTCCACCTATTTTGGCATTGTTTTCATTCCTTGCTGCAAGTTGAATGTTATTTATTTCTAACTTTTCAGGTTTTGACTGATGCATTTTCTATTTAATTGTATGTATTGCAGATATCCTTGTTCCTCTGGACAATTATATTTCACGGGGTACTGCACACTTTTTAGCGTGCAAAGATCCAGACTACCAACAAAGCCTTTGGAATATGGTTTCTACCGTAAGTTGCTCTTGATCTGGCCTTTTTGTGCTCCCTATGCTGTTCACACTTGAGAGTATTTTTTGGTTGGGATATGGTAGCAAGAGTTGAGTAAGATATTTGATGTCTTATTACTATTTACTCCGTGCAGATAATGGCTGATCAAAATCTCGAAGATGGTGATATTGAGCCAGCTCCAAAGCTCATTGAAGTGTTGTTCCAAAATTGCAAGGGGCAGGTGGATCATTGGGTTGAACCTTATCTGCGGATCTCTATTGAGAGGTTGCGTCGAACGGAGAAACCGTACTTGAAAGGCCTGCTTATTCAAGTGGTAAGCATTAGAGTTTCTATGCTTCGTTTACAGTCAAATGAGGTTTCATAGGGCCGTTGAATCACACTGAGGCTTGTTGAATCATCAGTGAAAGATATTCTGGCACTTATTCGCATATGAAGTATGAACCATTACATGCTGTTGGAGGCTTACGTCTACTTTGTCCAGGATTCAAGTACACAGTCTCAAGTTTTTTTTTGCATTTTTTAAGGTTATTTTTTTCTTTGGATTTCTTCCCAGGTGGCTAATGCTCTTTACTACAACCCCATGTTGGCACTTAGTATATTGCATAAGATTGGTGTTGCCACTGAAATCTTCGGATTATGGTTCCAGATGTTGCAGCAAGTAAAAAAAGCTGGCGTACGAGCAAGTTTTAGAAGGTGGTAGTTTTCTCTAATTTTTCTCTCCGCAGTCCTCAATGAAAGTAAACATAATGAAATGCGATAAGCAAAAGCATAATCACTTGTTGTTTGACAGTGGTGGTCAGTGGCCTGAGCATGGGGCTAAGCAGGCTATGCAAAATTTTGTCAAGTTATAAATGTGTGATCTGTTGATCTTACAGGGAGCATGATAAGAAAGTGTGTTGCTTGGGATTAACGTCACTGTTGTCACTTCCTAATGAACTACTTCCAGCAGAGGCATTTGGACGTGTTTTCAGGGCGACTCTTGAACTTCTTGTTGCATATAAAGATCAAGTTGCAGGTTCCTTGCTAAACGTCTTTCTTTTTTTTTCTTTTTTGTTCTTGGTTTGGTTAGCATTGACCCACTACACCTCGCTGTTCAAAGAAAACTGTTTTTTTATAGATATTATATTGTGCTATTCTTGTTCTCGGCAGAGGCGGCCAAGGAAGAAGATGCTGACGACGACGATATGGATGGTTTTCAGACCGATGAAGACGATGGTGCTGATGGATCTGATAAAGAAATGAGAGGTGAGGAGGATGAGGATGGGGATGAAGCTGACAGCAGTAGGCTTCAAAAGTTAGCAGCACAGGTATGTGGCTCATCACTTCACTTGAAACTTGCAATTTTTATATACAACTTACAGTGTCACAATTAGCAGGCTTTTATGGTTTCGAAGAGTTTCTTTTTTTCTTTTTTCTTTTTTTGAAAACTTTAGTTTTTTTGTAGTTAAAAAGAAGAATGCATTTGTTGTGATACTATTAGCATATCCCGTTGGGTAACATCAATTAGAGCCAAAAAGAAAGACATGCAGATCATTCATTGCTTTTTTTAGTGTCCTGAGAGACTCGCCGAGCGGAAAATTTACTTCTTTCTTTAGAGTTTTTTCCCCTCAGCTTTTAATTTTTGTTGTTTTACTATCATGCCAATAGGCTCGTTTCTGCAGTATAGTTATAATTTCCCTGGTAGCTGCCAGTTACTCTCTGTATCATTTTGTGTCTGGTACGATAAAGACAAATAAAACTTTTTTTTAATCTTTCGTGACTATACATAGCAGGCCAAGGCATTCCGACCTGATGATGACGATGACGATGACTCAGATGAGGATTATAGTGATGATGATGAGTTGCAATCTCCCATCGATGAGGTCGATCCTTTCGTTTTCTTTGTGGATACTATGAAAGGTAATCAGAGTCATCTTCCGCAACTAAACCATTACGCGACATGTCATCAAACCGAAGTAACAATTTTTAACATCTCTCTCTGCCACTTCTAGTTTTGCAAGTCTCAGATTCATTGAGGTTCCAGAACCTCACCCAAATGCTCGAGTTCAACTATCAAGCTCTTGCTAATGGTGTAGCCGAGCATGCTGAGCAAAGGAGGACGGAGATACAGAAGGAGAAAGTGGAGAAGGCGGTGCCTGCCAATGCTGCCGCCTGAGGACCATCAGAGAACAATGTGAATGTTTAGTAATCAAGTTGTTCTCTTGGTCATCTTTCTAGTTTTCTCTGCCAGGTGCTGTGATTTGCTTCAAGAATTATGGTTATGGAGGTGGTTGATTTCCTAGATAGCAGATATAATGGGTTGCGTCCATCTATTTGGAAGTGAAGAAACCGCGTCTCCTGCATGTGTGTTTGTTGTGCTCTCAAGATTTTGATCATGGTTTGAGCATCATCGGAGCGAGTAACTGATGAATATTGGTTACGGTAAGAATTTTTTCCCTTGATTCTCATATTCGTCCGAATAAACGAATTTTTCTTGTTCGTTTGTCGCATGAGAAAGTCTCATAGGTTGAGTTATCATGTGGGGGTAGGGGTCAGTGTATATTGTTTGGTTATGTAATTCTTTTGTTATTAAACCGTCGATGGATGGAAGTCGGTGGTTGAATTTTCATGACAGCGGTTTCCGTTCTTGGTCCTGTAGTTTCATGCCTAGGCGGCATGGTGGGATATTTTTGGTTCCTTTGCAGGAGGCCGATGTGGCTTTGCTGATTGTGTTGTGTAATGTGCAATTCTTTGGATGATGCATTGGCATGGATAAATCATTCTTTGTTTTTCTGCGCTCATTTTCCTCCTATGTCGTGCGTGGCGGGATATGGACTTTAGGCATTCAGGACTACATTGTACTGGTTTATGATACCATGATCGAGCCTTGGATGTCTGATCGGATGCTTCGATCAATTATAATTTGTCAGAATCAAATGCTTACCAGACAGGTTATATTGTTTTACATCACTTCCCTCTATATTATAAACACATCCAATCATTATATGTATTTTGAAAAGGTTTATTTGTCGTTTTAATGTGTAAGAAAATTATACCCGTATACTATTTAAAATGTTGTTTATAAGTCGGAACGAAGGGAGTATTTAATCTTTCATCCGGATGATCATTATAAGTTGCAGCTTTTATTACGGTTATGCCTAACACTTTTGCCTAACGTTTTCCTAAACTTGCTCAAGTGACGGTTCAGTGAGTCAATTTGGAGTACAAGTGAGGAGAACACGCAATCTGCCTAGACCAAATACTTTGCTCACTAGAACCAGGGACGTTCGCTATAACGGGGAGAAATTTTCCGGATGCCTGGATTCAGCTGCAGTGCAAATTGTACCATCATCGATGAATCATCAGATAATTTTGTAGCGGGTATAGATGTATATTGAGATTTAAAACTTGAACGTTCTTGAACGGTCAACATTATATACCCTGCCAGACCAGTAATGTCTCCTTATACTAAGAGATTTTGATTATATCACTCCCCGGATCCCGTAACCTAAAGTTTATAAACAAAAAGGGGTATAATGAGGTTAAAATTTATCCTGTCTCATCCATTTTGTTGCTGACCATTTCTCACCCGATAGGACTTCACATCCACCATGTACACTGTTTGGATCGGACTGTCCATCAAGCCCCTACAAAAAAAAAAAAGAGAAAAAAACGTATCCTGGTTAGAGCTTTCTCTTTTGGGGCATTTAGCAGATAATGATGGAAAGACAGATAATGCAATCTGCACAAGTAAAGCTTCTACCATATATAAAAGAAAGTAACCTGCTTATCGAGCAGGCATAATTTTATATTTGCATCCTAATGGAGATTTCGGTGGTTCAAATATGAGAAGCAGTTCAGCGGATTATCGCTACTAGTGGATTTTTGATTTTCTGGTGTTCATTGTGGAAGAAATATTCAGTGTTCTAAAATATAATATTGGAATAGACAACAGTATCCAAAGACTAAGATGACATACCATGCTCCAGAAAAGCACTGCATTCCCCTTGATAGGTTTTACCGATATTCCAGTTACCGTTTTCCCGCCGCAGCTACATTGACCAGAGCCAGCCTGAGAAACAGAATTTGTTAGCTTCCTCAGAAACACGTCAAGCAAAAGCAATGAACAGTTGAGTTGAGAAAATGATTTTGTGATTTTCCAGAATAAAGCTCCTAGACAACAATCTCAAGACAAGTACAATAAGCAACAAACAATTAACATTATTCCATAATGGTACCATTGGAAAATATGTTTCCCCTCCTTCAACATTGTCGCTCAGATACATAAGCACCGTTGCTATTCTTTGGCCGCCACGTTTCACATTGTACTGAAACCAAGATAACAACAGAATATTAAAAGATACTGACATCAGCAACATAATTTCAGCAGAAGTGGGCAGCGATGACCGACTAATAGATGCTTACAGAGTCGGAGAAATAGTCATGGTGAGGCCTGTAGTACTGACTTTTCTCATACCTGTGCTTCTGCAGGTGTTAGCCTTGACTGTGAAACATATTAGTTCAGTAGTCAAAGCCATAAATTTAATAGTAAAAAGTTGGGGTGCACCCACCTTAAGACTTGAATGAGCTCCCCATTCTGAACAGGGACTTGAGAATAGACTGATATTCGTTTTTCTATTGCCTGGAAGCAATAAAAACAAGAAAACTTATACTGCCAAATTGCAAGCAGAAGTGGGATAGAGAAATACAAGAATTTTAATCAGACATAAAAAAACAGTCTCTACTTTTCTCTTCAAAGTTCAAACATCCTAAAGGAGAACTGCACCGAGGAAAGGTTCACTACCATACGAGGCAATTTACAACAGAGTGGGGGAAAACAAATCCTCAAGTCCTCCCCCTACAAAAAAGGGGTACAAAAATCTTGCCGTATTGTCCCATTCGAGAAGCAGGAGATGATGCTGCATGGTTTCCTGGATTACTCAAATTCCCTACCAAACCAACTGATCTTTACCTTCATACTATGAAATTCATTTCAAGGTTGAAGAGCAGCTCACCTCTATCATTGGATACTTCCTCTCTTCTTGAGTTAAAAACATGCCAGAGCTTGTCCTGACATCGCTTTTCATTCCCTATAATCATATCAAGCATGAAAACAAGGTCAATTTATAAGACAAAAGTGAAAAGAAACAGAAACCACCTAAACTGTCCATCTATACCTAGTAAAATACCACATGATATAAACTAATAATAAGACTTGAAGGTACTTTTCAAATACAAGGGCATAAATGGCAGGCTTTACACACACAAACATAAAGGAACTTCCCATACTTGGAGTTTATCACGGTCCATGCTCCAGGACAATGGATCTTCTTTTTTATCAAGAAAAAAAAAAAAAAAACAATCTAAGGAACATCTAACCAACATCATTAGATGGGAAAAACTCAATTAATATTCAAGCGAGAGATACCCTTTCCATAAACCCATAGGATGGATTATCATTATATGATTTACATCATACAAATTATTCTGCAAACCATAGGAAGGTCTATTATCTGTTTTTCATTTGGTATCCAACCAGGTTAAGCATCTATGTCTAAAAAACCCATGGAAGATAACAGACAGCCTATAAACTAGCGAATGTTCAAGATCCCTCTGGCTTCAAGCAATTCAAAAGCAGCAGATGGGTCAAATTCAAGATTCCACTAAGTCAAATTCACTGCCCTAATCTTGCTCTGCCAGTTATCTCACTAAGTGCATGAAAAAAACAGAAAATGAAGCAAGATCCCATTGCTAGATAATAAACCTGGCAACCGTAAGAAATACAGAGAAACAAACCTTCCCTGTTCTTGCATCAACCACAGTAGAAACTTTTAGGCGAGGAAATGCAAGACCTTTGAGATATTCACATTCCTGAGTGTGAAAAGGTATATAATCAGAATTACTATTCATTATTCGGTGATGTCCTGCCATGATATGACAGTGCAAGCTTGACTAACCTCCATGCTCAGAAAATTATGAAGCACAATAATTCTAGGTGACCAGCTAACTATCTCAGGTTTTACCTGCGCCAACACCATAAGAGAGAAGACTTAAGAAACAGGAAGAACCATGCATCACAAACATAGTATGACCAATAATAACTTACAAGTTGTATAAAAAGAAACATATGAATTCAGGATTTCCAGGGAAAAAAAACCACAAATCCTAAGGAATAAAAAATGATGGTCTAGGAAAGTTTTCTTTACACCCAAATGGATACCTTTCGCAAGAAGAAAAGATGAAGAATAAAAGATGAAATCACCGATCTTTTCTTCAAGAATTATCAAAAATGCAACCACAAGAATATTTCGCAGACACTGATCAAGATGCATGGAGCCAGTATCATGAAACTTACAGGCACCGTGATCTAGCATAATATACAAGTGACAAGTCAAAGAACATACGTATCCAAGACGTAATATACTTGCTTCCTTGTCATTGGCCCAAGGTAAAGCACCTGCAGCAAGAACAAAAAATGATTTATAAAGAAAACAAGAAACAGGACACCGTGTGCAACTTATCTGGGTTAACTGCATGATGCTATATTTACCCCAGAATTAAAAGGATAAAAGCCATATGAGTTGACCTCCACAAATACAGCGCCCGGCATACACTAGTATTAAAATGAAGAAAAAGGCTGGGGAAATAAATCGAACAACCCTAATGAGGAAAAAGCCAATATAGCATTATATCAATTTGCCATCTTTTTTCCACTTTTTCATATAAGTTGACATCGTCAGATATACCTATCAAAGGATAAAAGTTGGACTGAGAAAAATACCATTAGAGTCTTCAAGTCTATGAATGAAAGCCAACTGAACTAAGGCACCTGAAAATCAACAGAATAAATTTACTAGGTGTAGATATGAAGTAAGCACAGAGTAGAGGAGACTATTGATAGGATCCATCAATAGTCATATAAGTGAAAGACCGAAGAAGTTGTAGTAAACAACAGAACCAATTAACACACTAGTGATTACATTTACATAAAAAATAACAATAATGATCACAACAAAGAGGTCAGAAGTAGAAGTAGAAGTCAAGTATTCAGAAATCAGATGAAAATGAAGGGGCGTCTTTTTTGTTTTTAAATGATGAACACTTGCTCACTTGCATTTTCATAAAACAGTCAGGTTCTCTGTTATCACAGAAATGAAAGTACGCACAATTTGACGTCAAAATGTGGAAGCAAACATTCACATATTCGCCAAACCTTCAACTTGGAAGTGATTGTAGAGTATTAACTATAAAGTCATTCCTTGGCCTTCTAATGGCATAGACTGCATATTTCCACAAATCATTACTGCAAACATCACACCTTGATTCCTAAGACCACGGCACGCACGGCATTTTAAGAAAAGGCATCCCCAAATCCGATCCACTCCAGGATCATACACATAGGACACGACTCAGTTGCCGCTAGTCTAATTTACTCAATGTAACTCCAATTCAAAACCCCAATACCCGATCACACACAACCCGTAATCATCTCTATTCTCAACATCATCCCTCCACCAATCGCAACAACACGACATCCCAAACAATCAAGCACAAACCCCCCTCAAATCCCCTCCAAAACCCTAACCCAATCAAGCCCCTCCCAATCCAAAACCACAATCACCAAAACCATCAAATCTACAAATAACTGATCGAAACGTTAAATCAAGAGGCAGAGTTCGATGAGATTCACCGATGATCATGCCACAGGTGACGAATGTGAGGAGACCGAACACGATCTTCATCGCAGCCGCCATCTTCTCATTCCACCAGCACGCGGATTTCTGCTTTCTACTAACCGGCGGCGGCGGAGTAGTCGAGAAAAGTCAGTGTTTGGTGGAGTGTTTTTCAGACGAAACTGTAGGCACAAGCTTTGTGCGATGAGAGTAACGGGGAAATTGTGTGCTAGACGTTTATACTTAATAAATGTAGCAGATTTAGATTGGTTTAATGTATTACTATTTTGTTTTATTTTTTAATTATAATAATTTGATTTGAGACGTAATTTTATCTAAATTTTAAATTTTTATGAAATCTGATAATATTGTTTTAATGATATTGGGATGTAAATTGATTTAGAAGAAAGAAGAAGGAAGAAAATAATGAAATAATTTAATTATATTAATATAAATTTATTATCAAATAACGAAAAATTAAAAATATTATATTTATATTAGAACTAAAAAAAATATTATAATTAAATTGGGATGGAGTGAATAGTAGTTAGATTTACATAATCAATGTAACAAATCTGTTCTCTATTTATATCAAATCAACCCATTTCATTGTCATTTCTTTTTCTTTATTTCCTTAATTTTCTCTCTCATATACTCACAAGGATAAATTGATCATTATTTAACAATTCAGCACAATAAAGTAAATCCATCGCTATTTAGTTATCCAATCAAGTAAAATATAGAGAGAATTTTTGATAGATATCCTACGAAGTTTGAATTACACAAAAATACTTGACTATAATTTCATTCCAATCAAATACCCCACAATCAATAAAAAGGTCATTTTCCTAAATACATTCAAAATTTAGTTTTCCAAATTCATTATTTCTAAATCTGACGATAAATTGACGACGACGACGAAGATGATGAACTCGCAACAACAACGACGATTGAGGGTAGAGAAATGGTGGATGGTGGTGGTTGTGGTGGCGAAATATGTAGGAGATGATATGAGATTTTGTGGACAAAACACAAGATTGAAATATATATATTCGTTGCTGCTGCAACTGATTGATGCAAAGTATAGGTTGATTCCCTGTCTCATCAGTTTTTTTTTTAAAGCTCAAATGCTTCTCTTTTCCTTTTTAAAGATACCAAATAGTTGAAGAAACTCAAATATTTCTCTTTCTGCATCAACATTGACAAACCAATCCTACTCCACACCCAACTTCAACACAACCGCCGCGGCCCTCACCACCTCCGCTATGCCCGTCACGACCTTATCCTCAACACAGAGTGTTCATGACTTTCAAGGACGTTACAAGCTTCTTTGAAACAGAATCCACCAAGGGGTTAGCATGTGACTTAGTCAAGAAGATCCCCAAGATCAAGATCACCACCTACAACGTGGATGCTTCAGGGGAAAAAGCATCCTGCTCCGTGTGCTTGCAGGTAGGCGTACTTTTCAATTCACTCGTAAAGCTAGGTGCAAAGCATAGCTACCGAATTAGGCAACAACGTTTATTTGTTTCGAGAATGTCTCGAAACCACAAAGTGAAAGGTTGGCACATGTGAGCAATCGCTCTTAAACTGAAAGGCGGTGGTTGAGAGCTGAGCTTTTTTGCATCGACTGCTACATGCTTGCTTGTAACACGAGCTTTATTGACTACTCTATGTGTTTAAATATTCACCCGTTCCAATCCATAGGCATTGATCATTTTGTTTCCGATGTTTATTTGCAGGACTTCCAGATCGAAGAAACAGTCCAAAGCTTGCCTCAATGTTACCACATGTTTCACCTTCCATGCATCGATAAGTGGCTAGAGAGGCATAGGGTGAACTGGTGGTGGAGGAGAGTTAGGGTTAGGGTTAGGAGGAGTGTGGGTTTGAGGGAGTGGTGAAGGTGAAGGTGAGGTTTCTTCATGGAGAGGGATAAGAGGGTTATTCAAGGTAGTGGTTGCAGTTCGGATACAGGAAGAACAAGGATGTACTATGGTAACATATTATGATGACGTGTTAATTTTAATAGACCGATGAGTTCTACGATGTATTGTTTTCCTATTGACAACGACGATATTGAAGAGTTTTGCGTTGGTGAGGTTAGACTGATAATCGCAGTACGTAGTTGTAATACGTTAGCGAGTGCGACGGGATCTACATCGTCGGGTTCTTATGTTTATGATTGCACAACATGATTGTAGTACGTGAACGAGTCCAACGAGATCTACGTCGATGAGTTCTTATGCTTATGGTTACTATATGTGGTTGCAGTTCGTGAGTAATGCTCGACGATGATTATCGGCTATGACTTTTGTAATTGATTGTTGTTTTGTTAAGAGAATGGATATGATATAATATTAGGTTATTTATGAATTTGAATTTTGAAATATAAATTTTATATTTGAAAAAAGTGATTTTATATTTGGGGTGTGGCTTTGATGGTGTTCCTTGCTCTAGCTACATACGGTAGTTTAGGAGTTACATTCACGGACGATAGACATGTGCGCCATGCTATCAATAGATGGATATGGATCCTGTACACAGTTGCTGCGACGTTCAACCATTTTCTTACTATAGTAATTACTAACTATTCACATTTTATAATCTTTAATGGTTTTCTGTCGTAACATCAATTTTAAACCTTTTAAATTTTAGATTTCTATGTTGCAAGGAACTGGTGTGACTCTTATGTCGTTCATGGTGTCTCTAATCATGTTGGGGGATGGTGACACTAGATGATCATTTCTTATTTGTAAGATTTTTTTTTATTTCTCTTCTTCTTTTTGTCTTTTTTTTTGTTTTTGTTTTTTTACTAATACATAACTTTTTTTTTTTTTTGTGCTGTAGACAGCACATGTTGCAGCAACAATGCTCTGCTCTTCCTTCTGATGGATCTGTGTTCGGAGGACTTATGCATCAAAGGTACCGTAGAGATGCATGTCATCGAGGATATGCCTGTTGATTCCCGAGAAGACTCAGGTGACGATTACTTTATGTTTTATTCTGTTTGTTTATGGATCCAGACTTTGAATTACTTTCTTGTTTTGTGCAAACTGCAAAGTAATTGTTTGGAGATGAACACACGGTTCATATACCCCTTCATGTAGATTGCATATTTTGAAGACATATATGTAGTTTAATATCATATTGTTTAGTTAAGTTTCGTCAATTATATTAACAAAAGAGTTTTTTTTTTCTTTTGGGTTTTCATATATCAACAGAACTTACAAAATATCAACTTCTGTAAACGGCATTTCTAGTTTTAGGGAGCTTGTAACTTGAGAAGCTCAATACATTGTATACACCGTCTTTGAGAAAATGAAATCTAGTCTTGTAGTGATTAGTGAGATCATATGGAGATGTTCTTGATGCTGCTCAAAGAACATGCTGCATTTGTTGTACATAGAGCTGGCTGCTACATGATGTCTATTGTACATGCTTGAGTGATCGCAAGAAACAACCAACTCAACCTTTTATTCCGTAATGTTGGGTTGTCTACGTGGATACGACGTGACATTTTGTTCTATGTCGTGCTTATCTTCAATATATGAAACGTTTCTTACTAAGAAGATGGTCATTCAACATTCTCTTTTTAGTTGGTTATACATCACTGAATTATATTCTTTCTGATTCACTTACTCCCAACTCTGCCGCAGTCAACAATGTTAAGGCTAGTGTAGTAGGATGCTTTCGTCATACAACGAATTGGATTACTCTTGCGACGTGATTGTGCTGGGAGCTTATCCCTGGAGCAATTGCGTCCCTATTGGTATTTCCTGCTTCCTATGGCATCTCATGTAACTGGCTTGAGATTTTTCTGAAGCAACTCCATTATCAGATGACTTCTCTTCTTACTGAAAACTGATGGTGAATAGAACTAGTCACGCTTGCCGAATGGAAAATACATGTCCAAGGCAAGCGCTATTGTGCTTTTCAGTCACGGTTTTGTACTGTTACAATAGTCCTTACATGATGTGATGTTGTGCTCACAAATATTGTTCAGAGTACGATTGGAAACAATGAACAAGAAATCACAAGTATGATCAAAGTCATATTTGAGAACAAGAAGATACTAATCAAGCTTTCTCCAAGAATTTTGCAGAGGTTTTTGTAGCACGGCCGACAGATAGATCTCTTCCACTGTTGGTTGATCAAGCTTCCACCCTTTAACCCATTTCTTCTTTTCGAACCCGATGGTCTCGATCATAGGCTTATAAATCACTTTCCATTGTGTGACTTCGCAGAAGAAACGATCGAGCCAAAACAACCCGCCTGGTCTGAGAACCCTGTAGATATCAAACAGTAAGAATTGAAGTTGAGCAGGTGGAATCCAGTTACTTATGACGTGCATCGAGTGCACAATATCAAGCGTGTTGTCGAAGAAGGGAAGCCTTTGAGAGATTGTGATGAACATCGGAATGACCCCTCTTGAAGCGATGAAGTTGTTGAAAGGAGCGTTGAAGTTCATGGAAGTAGTTACTATGGTAATGTTCCTTGCTGACATTCTCACAGCAAATGTCCCTGCGCCACCACCTATGTCTAGTCCGATTCTGACTGTGCCTCGTTTCTTCAGGGCTAGCACCTCGTCGAGGGTGAATTCTAGTTGTATTGGTCTCCTACGAGGAAGCCAACGATAGCGCTCCAGGCCTGTTGATGGTAGAGGATCAGGATTCTTTGAATCAAATGGCTCAAAAGGGAATGAAAATTGTATGAATGCATGTACTTTTCTTGCTCACGCATATGGCTGGCGTTTACCAATAAACGGCTTCTGAGATTAAAGATCAGTTTTGAGTACATATTATTATGAGGTCTTGTTCAAATGATCTTGGTTCCAATTTATGATGTATCCAAAAGATCATATTCTTGATGATCCCCTCGACATGTTATCATATGAAACTCTACAGATGGCTGAATTCCAAGTGGCAAAGGGAACTGAAAATTTTTTTACCATCAAGCCAGAAGCAGTCTTTGCAATCATCAGAACCCTTTTCCAACCTCCGATTCACGAGGCACGTGTAGTTCTTACAGGAGTAAGCCTTCCAAACCACAGAAGAATCTGGTGGCGTCGTCCACTGGCACTGAGGATATGGAATAGGCTCGTCATACTCTGGTGCAGCAGCAGGATGGCAACGACGACGAGGCAGTGGCTCACAACCCTTGAGGAGGAGCTTCTGCGCCACCACTTCGTCGTTTGGACAAGATCCATTGATGTCGTAGGACATGTATTTTTTAATATCGCTCTTGTACCTAGTACACATCAAGCCGATAGGGGAGTAGATTGTGTCTGTGCCATAGAAGGGATTATATCCGAATGGTAGCTTCTGTCCATATGCGAAGGTGACTAACTCTGAAGGTAGATCGTCCAATCCTGGCTTGTCTAAGCTGTCGAGAGTCGGGCTTGTAGTCTGAGTCTGATTCGAAATTTTCAGCTCTGCTATAGAGATCGTTTTCGCTTGGAAGTTCACAAGACAGGAAGACTCGCGATCATTGCTGGTGGTTAAGAAAAGAGTGACAAGATTTGTGGAGACAATAATGAAGAGGAGGAATGAATATTTCACCAAACTGGCAAGAATGGAACAGTTGAAACCCATTTTACGCCTGTTCTTTACAGAGATAATGCTAAAGGATGGTCTGCGTTTTCGTCGGGAAAAACTACCCCCTTTTGGTCTTCTTTCGACTTGATCAAGTGGAAACATAACAACGAGAGGCGAGATCCGATCCTCATTGGTGAATAGTTGCTCTATGGTTCAAGCTCACACTCATATCGGAATATGAATAAGCAAACCAAACTAATGGAGCTTTAACTTGATGGCTTCTGTCATTTTAAGCTCTTACTAGGTTTGCAGGACCAACTTTCTACAATGCAGAATATAGCGCATATAGATTAGGGGACCTTTTCATGCATTCTTCGGGCTAGACAGGACAGGACCTCCACTGGTTTCAAACCGAAACCAAAACAGAAGTAAACGGTCACTAGCACCGGGAAGCTGCAGCGATTCAATAACTAAAATTATAGCATAACCATGAAAGGGGATCCAATGTTTCCAAATCTGTAGGTAGCACGACTCGTTCTAGAGTCGTATGCTGAACTCGTTGTGCAAAGCTAAGGTGGCCACGGAAAAAATATTGTAATCTACCCAATTCCTGGATCTTTTGATCATCTATTGTGGTTTACTTAGAATTAACTCCATGAAATTCCCCCGGTTACATGGAATTGTGTAATCTATATCAGGATTACCAGAACGAGACTTAAAAAAAACTTTGCATTCACAATCCAAGGGAATTGCCACTTTGATGACATTATATGAGCTGATATTTACACCTATATTTAGCAGTAAAATTACTGATTACACGATAGGATGGTTGACGCTTTCTACAAATCAATCATTGGTATATACAACTCGGAAGCCCCCAAACTAGATCATCCACATGATGAAATCTACATCAACGGGATTTATCGCCTACTTGTAATAGAGGGGGAATATTTGGCAACGCCCCTGTAATGGTCCAAAAGCTATCCAACTCCATACTATAACCAATCACGACGCTGGCCCTTTTCCTACATCATCATAATCACGAATCTAAATGTCGAGGACATAGATCAAGCCATTAGTGTCTTCTTCTGCAGTAACAAGAATGATCCTTGACTTATCGTACGGCCTTGATCGTCTTAACTACTATCATCTAGGTAGTGACCAAGCTTTTGTACCAACCATCTTAACCCAATGCCTCTGGCTACATCACTGGCTTTCAGTTTGCTGAAATGCTGATCGCTTGCTTCGCTGAATAAGCTTGACGAGTTTTGGTGGCTGTTGGTGCTTTAAAGTCTTGAGCTTTGGCTGCGTCATTAGCAATGACATGGTTTTGGCTTTGTGTATTTGATTGAAGTCTGGATTAGCAGGATATATTGTTCCTGGTGCAGCTGTCTTATTTTAAAGTTGTTCTTGGAGTTGTAATGTACTCTCTTTGTCCCAATTTAATTATAATTTTTGTTAATCTCAATATAAATCCAATCACTTCTATTATTTTCTTATTTAGTAATCAATTAATATTAAAATACTGAAACTATTCCATCACCTTCTTCGT
Source organism: Drosera capensis (assembly GCA_001925005.1). Classification (NCBI taxonomy): domain Eukaryota; kingdom Viridiplantae; phylum Streptophyta; class Magnoliopsida; order Caryophyllales; family Droseraceae; genus Drosera; species Drosera capensis. The sequence continues at coordinate 68,947 of LIEC01010307.1, read as the reverse complement.
CATCCCCTCTTCTAAACTCCACTTACACCCCATTATTATTTTAAAAAATATTCTTTATTAATCGAATTCCATAAAAAAATAAACACACACATAAAACCACGTGTCGGGTCAAACCGTTTCACTTAAATTGGGACGGAGGTAGTATTATGTTGCTGCTTTGCTTAAAAAAAACATCTTAGCGACCGGGATAAAAGATCCGTTGCTAAATTTAACAACCGAAATGACAAGGTTTATAAACCATAGCCAATTTAGTATAACTCATTTACATGAACCATCATTACTTTATGAACTTATACGTATTCTTTCTTTTCATAGAGTCGTTTCTATCTCTACAAAAAGCTTTTACATATTGAATAATACTCCCTCTATCCCACAAAAGTACAACGGATTGACTTGACATCGATGCAAAATTTGACATGTGTGCAATAACGATTAAACGTCGTTTTTTATAAATTTATCGTGAAACATCAATGATTGTGTAAGTTACGTATTTTAACTTAATATATTTTGCGGGACGATCAAACAGGATTTGATATGAAAATGAGATTTGTATTTATACGTATAGAATAATACAAAATACATATGTGTTATACTTCTCGTGGGACGGAGGAAGTATACAAGAAAAAAAAATCATTCTTGCACACTATTAAGCTCTTCCCTTCATGAGATTGCATCACTGGTAACTGGAATGGTTGATATCTCTCCTTTACCTGTCTGGAGCGGGAGCTGGCCAGACGCTTGTGTCTTTTTTGTTCCCCACAAAATGCATACAATCCGACAATGCTCATGAACATTCACAGCAAACTGCAATTCAGATCGAAACATAGTATCTGCATCCGTTAGTCTTTCTAGTTTAACATGTATATTTTTCTTTTTGTTGCAACTGGACTCTGAGTTAAACTTGAAGGGAGAAGAAATAACAGCAGTGATCTGCAGGAAAGCATGCCTTTTGACATTTCCATGAATAAAGAGCTAAATCATCTCTTACATCTCTTAAACATGATAAGTATGTCTCATGTCCTATGTTAGTGTTGCTTCACTACCAAATCGGTGTGCATTTCTTGACGCAGATTCTTCACTCCATCTTGGAATACCCATCACATGACAAAGTTTCATGTGTCCTCACAAAACAAAGATGAATATATAACCAAAAGATACAAGAGACAAATATACCCATTTACTATCATCACTTCGGTTTATCGTCTTGTCAATGTGATTTTGTGCATGATCAGTGATATTTTCCTGTGAGAGCTAATGATAAGTTGGGCTATCGTAACCGTAACCCTGATGCATTATATACTATATCATACCATATATGTAGGAGTACGAAAATTAAAGAACTATACTCACTTTCTGACAGTTAGGTCTCCTCCGAGGAAAATAGCTTCCAATACGGCAATGCATACTAGCGCCATGGGGTTAAACATTGCCGGATAAGTCGGTCCTCTCTGGGTGATTGCCCACGATGTCAAACAATACGATACAGCAGACGAAAACACTCCCTGCAAGGAATATGACTTTTTGAAGAACATGTTCATTTTCTCTCATATATAAACTAATTTTTTATGATGTATTTCGTGTAAGTTTTGGCTTGGACAAAGAACTTCTGTCGAAAGGGCAGAGGAAATTACCGAATATACTATGGTGACAAGTTCCAGGTTCAATCTCAAAATCCAAGACGTTGTGCTTCTATCGAAGCATAAGCCTACTATTGTGGATTGTGCGGATGCCAAGATGCAAGTGAACATTGTTGCTGTGTACTTATATGGAAATGCCGACATCAATTTATCCTGCAAGATGTCTGCTTTATTTTTTTATTTTATATTTAATTGAATTCATTAATAAAGTTACATAATAATTCAAAAAACACTCTTTCCATATAATTATATGTTTACAGTTGAGATGATGCATACCTGCAATATATATCGGCAAGCGAAGGCCACGACGAACCCTGTCAACAAGCCGACGCCTCTTGCCCAGTGTGGTTCGATCTTTGTTCCAAGCAACGATTAGGCATGATGGTTATGGTGAAATAGGGGCAAAGATTTCCCCTTGTATAGGCCGATGATAGCAGCTCCTCCAACAGATAGAATTATCTTCCCTTTCTTGGTTCCCAATTGCAATTGCTCCATCCTGTCAAAGCATCCATATTATATCAGTATTTCCTGACTTAAACTTCCTTCTGATAAGATTAGGGAACTAGAATGACCAAATGTGTGTACGAGCATATATGACCAAGTAAAAAAAGGCTTCAGAGAATAAAAAGCTTTTGGTTTCTGGTAAAGCTACCGTTTTTTTAAGTTACTCATGAGTGCAAATCATAGAGAGAAAACACGAATGAAGCTTAACTCGGTGACGCAGGATGAGAAAACTCTATAATCTCGCTTTGGTTGGTTAGTGGAACCCAATATCATATAACCATCTCAACGTGGCAAACAATGGATATGTATGATTCAAACTAGTGGTCTCCGTATCATATTAACTGTATTATCATATTGAGAATCAATTCTATTAAAAATTTGAGATTTTTTTTTGTTTTGTTTTAATAGAAGGTTCACATATAACATATCAGCTAAAAATACTCACTTGAATATGACCGAGAACACAAATGTTGCGGCAGGAACCAAGTTGAGAAAGTCGGTTGCAAATGTCGCGTCTGTTGCTTGCAAACCATAGTAGAACATTCCCATGCCGAATGCTATCATGCATTATGCGTGATACAAAATGTAGTTGTAAAGCACACAATAAATCTATATGTTATGTGTAATGGGATTAAACTAATCATAGTTATAGAATAAGACGATACCAGTGTTGAGGATTGGGCTTCTAATTAAGTCTAGTTGAGTCGAAGTGCTTTACATAATGATGATCAGACTCAGAGATCAATGAAAGAATATAATAACCCTTTTAACTCTTCTCCTACTGGCTACTAATCATGTCTAGTCTTCTTCTTGGTCTGTTTATCCTTCCTAAACGATGAACATCATTTCTAATCTTTACAGTATGTTTCACAAAAGATCAATTTGTAGTCGGAACCTATGTTCGTGGCACACAATGTAGTTACACCATCATCTGATTATCTTATCGTTGCAATAAAATGGTGCAGCGAGCATCAAGGTAGGCTGCGAGGTACCACGAAGATTTTCAGATGCGAGAATGTATGGGACAGGGAGCCAGATTGTGGAAAGATAATCGAGAAGGTATGGGCAGCGAATAAGGTTGGTCAGGGCAGTTGAAGACCTTCCATGAAACTTCGAAAGATTGATGATGCTTTGTCACGATGGAGTAGCAAGAAGTTTGTAACCCTGAGAAGGGACATCCAAAGGGACCAAAGTTTGCTGGGAGACCTACTATTTGGACCCTTTGAGGAGGGGTCAACTGAGACGATTGTAGAGATGAAGACTCGAACCGATGACTTATTAAACAAGGAGGAACAATATTGGGATCAGAGAGAGCTCGATTTTCATGGTTAAAGGAAGACAATAGTAATACCAACTTTTTCCATTCAAAGATAAGTTATAGGCGAAGAAGGAACATGGCCCATAGAGTTGAAGACAATTGGGAATTGGGTGTCGGACTCGACGGGTATTATGATTCAGAGCTACCCCCCCCCTTGCAGAAGATGTTTAGCGAAGTTGAGGTTAAAACGGACCTGGATCAGATGTCATCTAGCAAGGCTTCCGGTCCGGATGGTCTCAATGCAAAGTTCTATAAAATACAATGGCATGTAGTTGGAGAGAAGATATCCGAACTAGTTCTTAACTACCTGAACAGGGATGACAACATTGATGACATTAACAAAACATTCATTGTCTTATGCCCGAAGACCAGAGCCCAGAGGAATATAACTCAATGCCGCCCGATAAGCCTTTGCAACGTAGTATACAAGCTGATTTTGAAGATCCTGGTGAATTCTGTGAAACGTGTCATGCGCTACTTTATTTCAGACTGGCAAGGAGCCTTTGTCGAAGACAGACTTATCACAGACAACGTCGTCGTTATCCAAGAATGTATTCACTCCATGATGGAAAAAAAGAAGAAGGGGTCGAAGGGAGCTTTCGCGCTGAAACTAGATTGAAGAAGACGTACGATTGCATCGAGTGACCCTTCCTTAGGAAGATTCTTGTGAATATATGCGATTTACAGAGATCTGGGTTAAGAACATTATGGGGTGTGTCGAGACTGTGACCTACTCCATTCTGATTAATGAACGGTCTTCCCCTACCTTTACTCGAGGGTTACGCCAAGGGGATCTTATATCGCCCTTCTTATTCATAGCGTGTGCTAAAGCATTATCTTTCTCCCTTCAAAAAGTGCATAGCTCAGGAAAATTACAAGGATTATCAGTTTGTTGACTCGCTCCTAAGGTCAACCATTTGTTTGTTCGCGGATGACAGTCTCCTTTTTGTCGAGCAAGAGTAGACGAAGCTACTGAGATCAACCGTATCGTTCAGAAGTATGAGTTAGCATCGGGGCAGAAGGTTAATCATGATAAGTCCCAACACCCCTCCAATGATCAGGCAATCACTTCACTCCATCCTGGGTATGCACGAAGATAGGGACGTGGGCATCTACCTTGGACTTCCGATGGTATGTGAAAGATCGAAAAAAATAATGGTCTTAGGCATCAAAGACAGAATGTGAAAAGCTCTGTAAACATAGGATGGGAAGCTGTTATCCTTGGCAGGTAAAGAGATGTTCATCATGACAATGCTCCAAGCAATCCCTACGTACACTTGTCATGTTTTCGATTATCAAAAAAAATGTCATTCAGGTCCTACAATAGATTTATAACCGGTTTATGTGGGGTTCGAGAGAATGACATCACAAAATCCACTAGATGAACTAGCCTAGATTATCTCTTCCCAAGACGGTTGGAGGGATAGGATTTCGAGAGTTTGGGTATTTTAACGATGCCCTCTTGACCAAACAGCTATGGCGACTTCATCAACGCCCTTAGTCACTCGTAACGAGAAAGGCTAAGTATTTTCCAAGGATGCATCTACTAGATGCACAGCTTGGCCATAAACCATCATTCCTTTGGAGAAGTATGATATCTGTCAAATCCCTTCTGATGTGTGGTCTTTGTCGAAGAATTAGTCCTCTCAAACCAAAATCCTGTGGACGACCCATGGATCCTAATTTTACCCCTTGACTGCAACCTTGATCATAGGTTGAGGCTTCATCCTGATGCGATAATTTGCACACTTTTAGATCAGGAGACAAAATCATGGAATAGAGAACTCATCCGAAACCATTTTACCCAATATATCGCTGAGGAGATACTCAAGGTTTCGATAGGTATTTTGAGTATATCTTACTCGTGAGCATGGAAGAAAGATCCTTAGGGGGTTTTTACAGTGAAAAGCACATACCGGATGGCTTTCAGATGGTGACTTGCTGATTTCTTTCCACAAGTTCAATATCCGTGACCGAAATTATGGAATCTAACTCCACCCCTCCCCCTCCTCGCCCCAAAACGATTTAATCCTTGTGGAGGGCAGGTTAGGACTGCCTACCAACACGACTTAATCTGATTAAGAGGGGTGTCCTAGTGGAGTCGTCTTGACTGATGTGTGACTCAAATATAGAGTCATGCCGACATCTGTTGTCGAGGAAATTACAATGTCGATGCATCATATCTGGCTCAATCGTAATGCCAAAATCCATGGCAATTAGGTGAATCCTACGAACCTGATATATCCGACCGCGTATAATCTTCTGACTGTGTTCAAAAAGGCCAATGAGGATGCAATGGGAGATGTGCAACGGGGTGTACCTCGTCAAACTAGAAAGTGGGAGAAGCCGATAATGGGTAGATGCAAAGTCAACATGGATGTATCGTTGAGGAGTACAGGGTCAACCAGCCTATTAGTAATCATTAGAGACCATCTGAGAATTTTGCACTAAGTATCTGGGAGGAAGGTGACCTTTGAAGTTCAGCCAATAGTAGAGGAAGCTATGACGATCAAGTTTGAACTCAAGTTAGCCAAAAGATCAGGAATGGAGAGGATAACAGTGGAATCTGATTGTAAATAAGTAATATCCATGCTGAATGCTGCAAAGGTGGACTTATCGATACATGGAGTTGTTATCCACGATTGTATTGAATTGGTAATAACATTTCAAGAATATTGTTGCTCATGGGTTTAGTAGGAAGACAAATAAGTCTCCTTGTGTATTAGCTCATTTATAACAGACAGCCACTAATAGAGGATCTGGAGCGGTGACCTCCCCGAATGTGAAAACCAAGCATGTATCTTTGATCTTGAGTAATAAATTCCGCCGTCTATGGGTAATTATAAAAAAGAAAAAAAAAAAGAAATCACAAACATTAAGAGGTAAACCAACTTTTCTTCATAAACTCACAAACAACAAAAAAATAAAGCTTAAGTACTTTACCTCCTTTTTCTTTTCCTTTCATCGTTTTAGATCACTCCATCTTCTCTTCTATTAAAACATATTAACAAAGCCTATGTGATTGTCGATATTATAAGAATTAGTGTTTCATTAGAGAAAAACGAAATTATGTCATAATATATTTACTTAAAATTTAAAAATAAGATTAAAATCCAAAAATAAATGATTAAAATTATAAAAAAAAATTTATTTATTTTATTTTATATCAATTATTAAATTAAAAAAAAAATATCATGACTGATATTGTCCAATCTCGTTTCATCAATCCTGCATTGCTTACACATTCCTTCCCTCACTAGCATCTTTCCTTCCTCTCAAAGCATTACACCAACGTACAAACCCTCCCTCACACATCAAGGTCTCCCCTCTCCTCTCTCCCCCAAATCATTTGTAGGGTTTCATCTCCTCCTTTTCCCCCACCCCACAATCCCCTAGATCGCATCAAAATCGACAATCGAGCACCAATTAGGGTTCCCAGTGTATCCGATTGCTAGAATCGGCGGGCAATGTCGTCGTTGAGGAGGCGGCTACACCACGGTGACGTTGACGGGAAGAGACGGGAACATTATGGGACTGAAGGGTTTGGGGATCTGAACGAGCCGTTGTTGGGGGACGATGATCGGCGTGAGCTTGATGAGAAGTTCGCCGAGGTGGGTTCGTTGTGAATCGAGTTTGATATGAGTTGTTCGTTCTGATTTTGATGTTATTTTGGTGTAGAAGTATGTGATTCGAGGGATTTGGGACGACGAGGGGCAGCGGGTGCAGCTGCATTGGACGGTTTTGTTTTCGCAGCTGATTGCGCAGTGGGCTCAGTGGTTAGGTTTGTGGGAATTTCATGTGTGGTTTTGTTGCTGGAAAACTTCATGGTTTTGTTGTTTGTGATGTTTCTGTTTTAGAACAAGGATAATTCTTGCTTTCTGTTGCAACAATGACTTGATGAACTAATGAGCTAAGCCTTTGCCGATTATATGGGGTTGACTACATATATTAGATAAATTGAGTGGCCGAGTAGAACTAGCAGGTAGAAAAGGAACTGTCTCCGGATGACCCGAGTGAAAAAGTTGTAGTTTGATATTGCAGCTGAAAATAGTGAAAACCTTAACTGGAAACAAAAAAATAGTAGTCAAAACAAATAACTTTATGCCAAAAATAGTGATTTTCTCTCTGGAAACAAGGTGTCCTGAATACCATGCCCGGAGGAAATATGAAACGTGATCTAAAACCCATTTTCTCTAGTGGTCTGTTTTCTACTTCAGTTTCTTTGTTTTAGAAAATAGAAATGCATTCCAACTAATATGGATTCTTTGGACGATGAAACAAAATAGAAAACAAGAATCAGAATTAATACCAAACAGGGCCTTAACATGAGGGTAATTTCTTGCTTTTGGTTGCAATTTCAACAAACCGATGGTGGTGTTATATTGAAGCCGCTTGCTGCACTTTTCAAGTATTGCTTTACAGTGGTCAAGTATATGCTTTGTTCCTAAAATCTGCTGTGAATATTACGTAATGTTGATGTAATGTTGATTACAGTGTTTGTGATATCATGGAGACTTGCATTTTCGTTAATAGGAAATCTGTCATTGCTTTTGCAGCCAATATTGTGATTGGATCTGGAACAATCCTTGGACGGTTCTTCTCACCAAGTTCATTCAGTCAGAATGGGCAAAGGAGACTCCTAGCGCCTTCTCTCAGTCCTTTACAGGTATGATTTAGTATGGCTAATATTAATGTCTATATGTACTTTTTATAAGTAAATCGATTTTCATCTTTTTTTTTTAATGAAGATCCTTTTTTCATATCGTTAAATTTTATTCAGATCATCTGTATGAATCATACCTAAGGTTAATGGTGTGGAGATAATGTCTGTGCGCTAGAGTAGAACAAGAGCTCGATATTTGCTCTCTTGGATGTACGACAATGGAGTGATTGCATATGGTTGCAAATGTGATAGATGTGGTGCTTGATTTTTAGAACTAAACTCCTGTAATAGGCTTGTAATTCTTGATACTTGCATATTGTTGATATATGTGATTCCTACTAACTTGATGCCTTAATTTGTGTTTTTATTTATTTGTAGGAAGCAAGGCTAAAACAGCTTCAGGAGAGACTTCAGGTTCCTTTTGATGGTACACTCACGGAACATCAAGTAGGTTCTTCTTCCAGGCGCATCCTTCCGTGATTTCTTTTTCTTTCTTTGTTTAGACAATCTAAACAAGACACTTGCACTCATTTGTTTCAGGATGCACTACGAAAACTATGGAGGTTGGCATATCCTAGTAAGGAAATTCCGCCCCTCAAATCAGAGCTCTGGAAGGAGATGGGCTGGCAAGGTCAAGATCCTTCAACTGATTTTAGGTTGGACTTTCTACACTGAATCATGGAATGAATTCTCTTTCAGAAATGTTCATTGATCAAAAAAAATTCTTATATTCAGGGGTGGAGGATATATATCACTCGAGAATCTCATTTATTTTGCTGAAGAGTACCCAGTACGGTTTTCTCTCAGACTTATCTTCCTCATGCATGATATGTTTCTCATGGTTGTTCATATATCGTTAGTGTTGTCATCAATAAGATATAATATGATGTTCTCTACTATATGATGTTGATCTGTACATGCACTATGGATTTGGTTTTCAAGTGCTTTCGTGTCTCGTGTATTTCAGCATTGAACTAATGAGACATATTTCTTCCTGAAACAGGAGGCTTTCCAGAATCTGTTGCACAAACGAGAAGGCAAAAGAGCTGAATGGGATTATCCTTTTGCTGTAGCAGGCGTCAACATATCCTTCATGTTGGCACAAATGCTGGACCTTCAATCTGGTAAGTAACTTTTCTCCGAATGACCATTGAGGGTTTTCCAATGTATTATTCCAATGTTCTAAAAAGCGTTCTCATTACTCATGCAGTCCATTATCGAATAATGTTTAAAACGGTTTATACGGTTGATTAAGAACATTAATTGATTTTCAATATTTTAGTATATGTAGTAATTATAAGATGAATAATACTTTGGATAAATAAAAAAATATAAACAAGTAAGGATTATTAGGGAATTTCAAGGTTTCTTCCAAATCATTTTTGGAATAATGTCTAATGGGTCTCTATTCTTCATTACTCATATCATAGTTACATATGGATAATACATAATCAGGTAGGTTAGGACTCCCGGCCCCTTAAACAAGTAAAAGATTATTATTAATAAAATAATTTTTTAGACATTATTTTCCTTTCTCAAAATTTATTTACCAAAAATCGAAACTACATCTTGGAAACTTCAATTTATTTATGTATTTATTGAAAAATCTGTTATGATAACTTCACATATTTTTTCAAAATGTTTAACGTTGTTTAAGCGTCGATTAGGTCTTTTTACTGGTTAAACATTGAGTAATTGGTTAAAACTTTTAATGAGACCGCTTTTTGAGTTATGCAAGCGGTGAGGGAATGAAAACGTCTCAGCGGCCGCTTAAGTGACCATTTAAAATGTGTTTTAGAACATTGTATTATTCTCTGATGATACATATCTGAGAAAAATATACCATTAGACGTGAAAGTTGTGGTGATTGGATTTAGTTGCTTTTAGCGGTGCTCTTTTATAAAGGTCTTCAGTTAAGATCTAAGCAATTAGTGGCATAAATCAGAAAACTGAGGTTTACTTAAAATTCAATTTCGGCCTTTAGTTGGGACATAGTATTAGCTATTTAGATCAAACAGGTTAAGTATTATGAAGCCACAACGAAGATTAGATATCGCTACTTCCAAGTTCATTTATTGCCAGAGGAGTATGTTTCCGAGTGCATAGAGCATCTATCTTCATGCCTTGGCATATCCTTATGTTGCATTTATTGCAGGGAAACCGACTTCAGCAGCAGCAGCGCGGTTCTTGGAACTTCTTGCAGAAGATGAAACGGCTTTTGACAGCCTCTTCTGTGTGGCTTTCCGGATGATGGACGCCCAATGGCTTGCAAAGCATGCTTCGTACATGGAGTTCAATGTGAGTTGTTCTTGATTGCTACCAATCCTTGGACATTCTAATATTAAGGGGAAAATTCTGAAGGACCCTTTTTCAGGATGTTCTGAAGTCTACAAGAGCACAACTGGAACGGGAGCTTGAGCTAGAAGATATCACCAGCGTGAAAGATTTGCCAGCATACAACCTTTTAAGAATCTAACCAATAACTGTAAATCCCATGTTCACAGATGTTCTTGTAAAGCTATTCGCTGGTGTGAAACATAGTAGTGCGAATGCTTGCCACCCTCATGTGAGATATGCCTCGTCTTTACAGTGGCTCGTGCGTTACAGTTATCAGTAGATTGGTAAAGCTCTTTGTGAGCAATGCCAATGCACTTTACATGTTGCCTGTGCAACTGAAAGTCAAAGAGGATATTGATGTACAGTAACTCGAGCAAAACTTTTGTATTTCTTCATGTTGAAAAATTTTGTTTTCAATCCTTGCAAACGATTCATCATCAGTAGCTCCAAGCTTGTTTGTTCTTGTGTGGGTTTTTTCCTGCGCATGGAAAATACAGAAGTGTGCATCAACTTACCTAGACCTGGCAGAAGGTACAAAGACGACAATAATGAGCCTTCTTGGCATGATGAAACTTAAAAAGCTTCGCTTGTTGCCTCGCAAGAACTTTGGCGATTGGCATAGTGACATGCTCTAACTTTCAACTGCGATTTCGATCTCAAGCTAACACCGTCACTATGCATACTATTTTTACAAATTAGATGCTGAGTAGTTCTCAAGTGTAATAGCTCAGCACAATCATAAATCATCAGATTACAAAGGGGTAGCAGGGCACCAATCTATTTCAGTTCGAAAAATGAAAGAAATCAATCACGTACAAGGAGAATGACTCATCGAGAGCTTGCCTGCTCTCAAATCAAATCTATGTTCCTTCCGAATCCTTTTTTTTTTTTTTTTTTTTTTTTGCAGCCGCTTGAAATGGACCTGGTAAGCAAACATTATGCTTAATGGACTATGACAAAGAGAAAGTGGTAACAGTGACCAGAAGGCATCATCAATATAACTAGGAATCTCAACACAGGCCTCCTCGCTCCTGATCGACATTTCACAGGTACTCAGCATCCACGAAGCTCGAGAAGAAAATTTATTGAAGCTTTCATGTAATTCGGATTCGGTGTCAACCTTTGTCGCTTAGGTCTGTCCAGAATTTTGATCAGATTCTGCAGAGGATTTCAAGAAAAATCGATCTAGACGTTCAGCAGCCTTATTGACCTGAAAAGAATAAAAGAAGGGATGCGTGTGTTAGATCTTCAAGCTATGCAGCCAATAAACATATCATGAAAGTCGAAATTAGTGACCACTTGGAAGTGGAACGAGGACATGAGTTGCAAAAGAATCTCGCGGTGATCTTGTTATTCGGGATTCAGATCCCGGTTGGTATTACGCTCTTCAGACAAAGACCCATGCATTTTTACTTATTAGGTTTAAAACATGGACATTGCAACCTAGACAAGCTGCCCATGTATGGATTTACATAGCAAGCAATCAGCTGATAACAAATGCAGATTCCTGCATTAATCATAAACAAAATAGCAAAATGGTTTATTTTCATTCAGAATTTTTACCTCGCCATCCCAGTCCGTTTTCCATGTCATATAACAAAGGACGATTGTTTGTGTCACTATTCCACACAGCATTCCAATCCATATTCCCTGTGACGACAAAACAGATCAATAAACAACTTAGCCTGCACCTATTGTTGGACATTCAACAAGAGAACTATTCATATCCAACAAGATACAACATACCTTAATACCATAATGAAATACGTAATCAAGCACAAGCCCAATTGGAATCCCAATCAAGTAATAGGTGCAAATATTAACAATTGCAATCTTGCCCTGTGTACCGAGACCGACAGCCACCCCTGTTAACAGAAAGAAAGGACTTAGATGCATTTATAATAGTAACAAGGTAGAAAACTGATAGATTTTGGTTCAACAGCACGGCGTTAGGGAGACAGCAGTGCATAATAATCTCAGTTGTAGAGAACTTCCTATCAAAACACAGCCTCAAAGACAAAATTTTAGAACTTAAATGGCCTTTTGTCCGTCATGAAAATGATTCTATCTTTCTCAATCACATTGAACACGCCAGGAATTCATGCGGCTGCCATAATACACAATCTCAAAGGTGATAAGACAACACGTTACAGGAAGAGGTAACTGAAAATCATGAACGATGAAAACGACCAAAAACCTCACAAGCAGCAGTTGCTTTTGCAATCTCTTTTTATAACTCCAAGTCAGCGAGTGAACAAAAAAAATAAAAGAAATCTTTTATCCCTCTGACTCTAGATTCCTTGGTTTCATCTCCATAGGCAGAATAATCGCAAGGCGAGTGAGCAAAAAGAGATTGCACAAGTAGTTAATAACTTGGACAACCAAAAAAGGAAAAAAAAAAAAAAGGATTCCAGACGCCTTAGATTGGAATAAAGATGAAAGTCTGTAGAAACTTTCCAATGAACGCATAAATAATTAGGATCTGAGTTTTTGGAGCAATATACTTGCCTGAGAGCACAGGTTGGATACTCTGGAATAGCATGGTGAAGGCAAGGAGGACAGAAAGATCAGATGCAGTCGCCGCGATTTCATCGTTGCTTGTAAACAAGTAAGGGAGTTGTGCACCAAAGGCGAGACACAAGATCCAAAACACAAGTCCAACAGTAGTCGAGACACAGAGTACTACAACTGTCGAAAATTTGGCCGCCTTCACATTTCCTCTCCCAATTTCATTTGAAACACGCACACTACCAAAAGAAGAAGAAGAAGAAGAAGAAGAAGAAGAAGAAGAAGAAGAAGAAGAAGAAGAAGAAGAAGAAGAAGAAACTGTCATTCCATCGGTACGTACTGGCATCATTGTTGGTTAAGAAACTCAACCCTCCATCTTCGAGGACTCTATTGTGCATATGCTAAAACAGTCGATGTGGTTTACAGGATAAATCATGAGCCAGGGGAATCCAATACCAAATAATGGTAATATTCATATTGGATTATTCCCAACGAGCAGAAAACAGTCATGAATCAGCTTGTAAACAAGTTGAAGACGACATACCATGAAGCGGTCAGGAAGCCCAGGGATATCATGTAAACCCATGTACTGATGTTGAGGCTGAAAAAGTTGAGGAGTAAATCTCATATTTCGACAAGAAAGATAATCACGACAGCAACAATCTTGGTGGAAAACTCACCAGATGGAGAAAGCAGATACATCAACAGTTGCATTTTCTGATAACCCCGCCAGCAAGACAAGAATAGAATTGTACCACAATTGGAGGCTAGTAAAGCAAAAACATTGTCCATCAGAAAATGCTTATCGAAGGTGAAAAGGACAACAAAATTGATGCGATGTACAGTACATCAATTACCTGTACTAATGCCTATAGCTCAAGTAAAAAATAAAACAAAATTGTAAACTTACTTTAAACACCTAAGGAATGTTTTGCTTAGGAACTAACCTACAATCGACTTATTCTTTGAAGAAGTATCAACCCATGGGCTCAATTACGTTTATATGATCAGCCAGACATCAACCCTCTAATTTGGTATATAAATAAATGAAATTCCTAACCAAAGTGACTATAATAAAGAAAACACTAATTATAAATCTATAGAACTGTCAAGAAACAGTTAGATGGATCTATTGCATGTTTTCCTAAACTAAAAAAGAGGTTAGATCAAATAAATAATGTCACCACTTATAATAGGGAAATTTATTAATTTGAGTGATACAATTATGCAAATAACATAAGGAATGATTAATTGATAATCGAAATTTGGAATGATACAATTCAACACTAAATGAATACCCTAAACGTTCGAGACAAGTTGCATTAACCTATAGGCGAATGCATTCATTAACAAAGACAGTTAATCCCGTAGCATTCTTCGTCCTATTTTTGCAAGGATGAGGTGTAGATGAACTTAGGAATGCACAAAATGGCAATTATGAAAAAGAAGAGTGGTAAGGTTTATTACAGATGCTATTTTCTATACAAACTAATGTAACTTCAGTTTCTAAACAATAAACAAATTGGTCTAGTGAAGTCTCTTTTAGCAAATATATAAAAGCACCAATACACTAGGGAATGTCCAAATCAAAAGATAGAATTATAAGAGTCCAACTCGATAATATTGTACACTTTATTTGTCAAGTGCGGCAGTAAATGTTGTTTCACTTCTTACAATTGGGACTGTAAAGAATGAGGAACACTTACCATACCATTACCGCCGAGGAGAGGGATAGTTTTAGAACTGGAAGCAAATCCTTAAAGGCCGCAAGAGAGAATCCCTTCCATGTGTTCGGGCACCAACCACCAATGACATACATGATCTCACCAAACACCAATGCCCAAGACGAAAAGTTCAGGGTGCCCATTGCTCCAGGGACTCCCCAATCAAGTTTGTCCACAATGATCCAGGACAAAAAAACGTGTAGCCCAAACACAACCGTAGATAGCCATCCAAGGATCATGTTCTTTTGTTGTGCTTGCAAGTACATTTGCACAGTCATGTTGAAGCAATATGTATAAACAACAGGGGTGTACCATAATGATATCTCCTCGGAAGCGTCAGATACTGTTTCACCCTGTCCAAGTAGTTTGTACAAAGGAGCTGCAAAAATGAAGAATGGAAGCAAGGCAACGGTCGTTACCGTACCAACAACCCATGACCTTTGCAAGTATATGCCCATCATGTGATATTGCCGAGCTCCAAAAGCTTGGCCACAGAGTGTTTCAGTTGCGCTCGACATTCCTAGCTGAAGATGAGAGAGAAATAGAAAAACTTCTGTTGGGTTTGTCCATTACAAGTAGTAACAAACAAGCATCCAGAAGCTAGCAAATTCTGTGTACAACCGTCAATGAAACCGCAGAACGAACCATACCAAGGAAGAAAATAGCATTGGCTTACCAGTACTCCATAAGCAAATCGTCCTGATATAGTCTGAATAAGGGCATAGGCAGCAAGCTCTGTGGTGTTGACATGTCCGACAAAGGATTGCGTCACCACACTCGTTCCAAACGAACTCACACGAAAAATGATTGCAGGAAAAGAGACTTTCCATATAAGCTTGAGTTCTGTCCAGATCCTTCCTCTTAAACTGTTATTTTCATCACCTCGTGGTGTTAGGAGGAGTCTTGACTCTAGCCCATTGTCCATGATTCTGTATCCAGGAAACAAAGCAGAAATCTCCAATGAAAATCACATCGGTATTTGAAAATTGAAAAACTTAATCCAAGTGCTGGAGAGATCAACTACTAAAGAGCACATCTATCCTAGGAAAAAAAGGAACGATCTCCAAGGCAAATGATTTCAAAAAAGCAATCTATAGCCAAGGCGATGATGAAGTGTGAAGCAGATATATACTAAAACCTCAATGATAATTGGCAAGCCAAACAAAAATAAGTTGTAAAATTTAGAGACTTTGTTTCCTACTACTACCTTATCCTGGTGTAGAGATGGAAAGAAAACAAATTTCATGAAGTCTTACAATAAAACATTCCAAGAACATTACAGAGTACAATCAGATAAGGATGTTCCAAGAGTCCTGTAACCATAAATTCTACTCCCTCCGTCCCAAATTATAGACAATACTTTGAATATAACACTTATCGAGGGTAACTTTGACTTGTGTCGTGGAACGATCCAATATCATTTTTTCGTAAAATTCTCGTGAAACACTAATGATAGTTTAGGTTGTGTACTTTAATTTTAATTTTATGTATGTGATATAATTCTCATTATCGTTAAGACGAAAAACAAAACTCTTCGAAATGTATTTTGAATAGTGCAATGATTGAAAGTGTTACATATAAGATGGATGGAGGGAATATCAAAAAGCATTTTCAAGAAGAAGCGAAAGACAATGAATGCAATACATCGCTAACTTGTAAAATACCTCGAAGCTCTTCGAAAAAATTCAACAGTGTCGCTTGAAAATGCTCGCATATCAAATTTCTAAATCACATCGATCAAAGAAGCTGCTCTTCCTTCCATGAGAGGTGACCTGATTGGTGCACACACGCTACCATGGCACCAAACTTAGAAGGCATGAGGATGAGGTTTTTACAGGTGAAGAATCACTATGTCAAATATTATATTGGATTCTCAAGAAAAAAATACAAGGGTGTCAAGCTGGGCAGCTTCATCACACAAGGCAGAAAATCGATGGTCAGCTAAAGCGAGAGCTGTTAGATGTTAGGTTATATCAGTCTATGAAGAGATTCCTAGAACTACTCTAGCACTTTCAGTTCCCTATAAATATATATGTAGTATCAGCTTCTCACTAGGAAATAGGCTGCAAAATTTTGGGGAACTATTCAAAAACAAAGAGAACAAGAGATCCATACCCATACAAATTAAATCCATACTCACACAGAGAACAAGAGAAATTTGCAACATTACCACCTTTTGACCTTAAGAATATACAGGACATGGCCCCATGCGGCAGTAAAATTGTGACACAATATCCGTGGTCATGCTTATACTTGACAGTATAACAAGCGATTGGTTGTTGAATGATCCAAGGAGGATAACGAGTTCCTAATATTTAATCCATTATATTTCCAGATGAGAAGAAATTTTACAAACTCCAATAAAAACCAGCACAGATATTGTGGACGATAATCAACTATTCAGTTTCTTTATTTGACTATGTGTTTGGTCCTTGCTCTTGGCCATAGCTTAAGCTCACCCTGTCCAACCTAGTTCGCTTATTGAAGCTCTGATTCATGCCCCACTACATGCATAGCAGCTCTTCAAATTAGTACTTCACTCATCATACCATAGGGTCTTGGCCCAAAACAAATAATCACACATGAGCTCGTGATTTTCTCTCCGCTGAACCAAATAAATGAAGACATATAAATTCATACCTCAGCAAAAGAAGCACTCCAAAAATGATACAAACTAGGTTGGATAGGGTGAGCTTAATATCACGGGGTTAGATTTAGCTCGTCCGTGACATTAAGCTATGGCCAAGAGCAAGGACCAAACACATAGTCAAATAAAGAAACTGAATAGTTGATTATCGTCCACATGTGCTGGTTTTTATTGGAGTTTGTACTTCACTCTACATTCTTTCCAAAAGAGGCAACACCGCCGGAAACAAGCCCTAAAGTGTGACTACAATGATGCACCCAAACCATCCAGTCTGTTAGACGTAAAGCTACATGGCAATCCAAAATGAAATTATTACATGTTCCACTTCACATTCCCTGACACAGTAAGAACCCAACTGTAGCACACAGCATATGCAAGATTATTTCCTCAACTATTCCAGAATGTACAATCCATTTTTCTTACAGAACAACATTTTCTGTTTTCGGTAAGAGCAAGGTAATGATATAATGAGCAAATCATAAACAAGAAGTAACATAGTAAACGACAAATGGGCTTAAAGGAAACTCTGGGAAAGAGATGAGAGCAGCGAATATGGTCCAAAATCTATCATATTGCGGTGAAAGATGCTGAAATTCCAGCAATACAACTACATGAACAAAAAGGACAAATAATCATTGACTTAAAAAATATGCTCTCGATTCAGAGTAGAAAATTGAGATTTAGGATAGTCCATGACCTGAGGTTAAGATAAGTTAGGAGCGTGAGGCCATTTTCCTATCTTTTACGGCACCGTAGTCATTCAAAGTGAAATGTTGAGTGGATCAGATGGAGTTGAGAGGGAAAGACCGTTTAATTTCAAGTCAACTTGCTTCGGTGGGAAGATTTTGCTCCTCAAAAGTGAAGTAAATACCAATTATAGATTGAACAAGAAGTTATCCCAAATGGATAAAGAATAAAACTATTATTATGTATAGTTAAGACTTATGAAGAACGTTTACTATGATACTATCTACAAGGAACATATCAATATATCACATGCAAATTAAATGCGGATTCATAACAACTCTTCAATAATTCATATGGCTATTTTTCTTGTTTACTATATAGTACTCTACTATCCACGCTGTTTTAGCAGTATTTTTCCGCTGGTTAAAACTTCTTTTGTTTTAAAATCTCCCAGCTCGACCAATAAGAAAAGACGCAATGTCTACAGAAGTAACAATCCAAATATGAATCTTCAGGACTTGAACCAGGATTCTCGCTCCAGTGAGTTTCATGGATCAGGAGTGGATACTTTACTCGAAGCAAGAGAAATAATCTACTTTCAGGACATCAGACATACATTCTTCTTATTATTTTTGATACTTTTTTAATGAGCGAATTTCAGAAATTATGAGAATAAAGTAATCTGTCGTATGAATATGGTATTTTGTTTTGCTTTGCATTCAGCAATACTTAGTCAAGGATCACTTTGATATGTATGATCCATTACGTTTTCCGTTTAGAAGACCTCTTACCGCTATACGTACAAATAGGAAAAGGTCCGTTACTATTCTGGGGAGAACATCAGAAGCAGTAAAACCTGCGACAAATAGGAAAAGATCCGTTGGGAAAAGGTCACACTTGAACAGCAGTAAGAAACTTGCAACATGTACATTTAGAACTGATATCCCCGAGTCTGAAATTGCTGTAAAAAAGACTCACACCAAAAGCTGACAACAAATTATCTCGAACCTATTATACTCAATAAGATTCAAAAGCTACTGTAACAGGACAGATCATGTCTGATACAGAGGTAATATTGAGAGGATCATCGAGCAGGAGATTGTACACGATGCCAATATCAATAATAGGATAAGCGATCTTATTTGGATAAACCATCTAGCAGTCCTAGCTACTGTTAGTTCGGTTAATGAGATTGCTAATATGAAATATCTTTTTCAGAGTTCAGATATAAAGGATCTGCTAGGTATGACATGGTTGCTATTTTACCGTGGACTCCCAGTTCTCAGATTAGAGATCAGAGAAACTGGCATTAACTTGTGCTATCGTGCATATCAATACAAGTTTGCATACCTCCCACTTGGAACAGAGCAAATCATTACGAACAGTTAAGATCCATCTTCAGAACCGATATAAGCACAGAATGGTGGGCAAATGCTACATGCAACGACGTCATCGATAATAATCAAAGATATCCACAAGCCTTAGAATCTAAAAACCAAAAAGAAGGTTCATCTATAGCAGGAAAGTGAATCGTGTGTGCATTAATATACCAGCAAACACAATCCAGGAACAAATGCTTTTCCAGACAGACCAGGATGATCATTTTCACACATGAATGCACTGAAGATTATGGTACGATGTTAAAACATGTGCTAGTGATTGTGGATTTTAAAGCAGTGTACATTCAACCTAACAGGAACCCAGAGAAAGAAAGCTGCAATAGCATAGCAATAAGAGCAGACAGTTTGTCAAACTTGGTTCTCACCATATGTATAAAACTCAAATACTCTCTTTAATCCATTAAATGGGCTTGATGGATTTGTGGCGGACCACAAATAAGCTTATTTGTGGTCAGACCCTTGGATTTGAAAATCAAAGATTGAGATTGAAAACTCAATTTGTATTAATTGTAGAAAGAGAAATCAACTTTAATCTCAACCCTTCATCTCACAAATCTTATTTGTGGCTAACCACAAAATCCATTTTCTTCATTAAATTTGGGTACCCTGAACATATCGTCTTCTATTGAATATCAACAACATGACTGTTACAATTTAACTTTCGGCAACAACATGACTGTGGAAAAATAACTATCCAGATATTCCTGGGTGCATCTAATTATATTCCCAGGATTGGCTTGACAATCCTTGTTCCCAGGCATGAACAACTTGAACTCGAGTTAATTCAAGTCAATCTGGTTTGAACCAAATTATATAATTAGAAAATCAAGTTGAATTTGTCGAGTTCTCGGACAAGTAATTGTGGATACAGCAAAGTACTATTAACTAATCCCAAGGCAGACCTTCCAAAGCAAAACATATGCTTATAGGGATTTGCCTAGGTATTCGTCAATCATGCCTTGGGAATAACATTGGAACAAGTTGATTTTTTGTGCATCAGCTCAGTCAAATAAAGCTTACTAAAACTCCGTATTTTTGCAGTCATAATGAAAGGACAAGGGCGCGCATAGGGTGGCTCATTGTGCTATGAAACCAACAGATATCAAACCCTCTTTTAAGACATTGAGAACAAAGTTCCATGATCATATGACACAAAGAAATAAACAGATGAATCAAGTACAGAAAGATTATGAAGTCTACAGGATGATTCAAACGTGACGAAGTTGTGCAGCCTCGCCATTTGATTAGTATTTGAAAGAGCCCATCAGAGCAATAAACCTGCAGCAAAGAACATAATTTTTCAGGACAATGTCACAATGGGACAGGAGTGAAGATCTTGCATCAAGTACATCAAGAACCGGTGGGACTAAGTGGATGGGCTGTTTCTGGTCTGCTCTGCCAAACTATCTATCTAAAATAACTGCAACATGAGGCATCTAGCCTGACCTCCAATAAAAAACATAAGTTCGTCAAAGAAATTGCTAGCAACACAGAAATGTCAATATATTTGTTGAGTGATATTTATTCCACAATATGAATATGTTTCGATCTTTAACTTTTGTAAATATTCTATGTGCTTCGGTTTTTTTATTTTTATTTTTATTTTGTTAGGTTGTTGAATAAAGTTGGAGATGGGAAAGAAAACCCAAGAAAAAAAATACAAAAAAGCATTGAAACAATTGTCTCATGGAGTAGAACCACGGTCTAGATTGTCAACGAAATCGACGATTTTATATGATCATTTTGTTACCATGGTTTTGTGATTAAATTTCAAAAACTTGAAAAGTCAGATTTATTCCCAATTAAATCTCTTATATATATATCCTTATTGTTGGGGGAAAAAGGGGAATAATCTGCCGAAGAAAAGAGAAGGTCGCACGACAAAGACAAAAAGAGAAGTGAGAAGAAAAACGCGAAGACAAAGACAGAGATGACGAGATCAAGTTCGGATCTACGAGATCGATTCTCGAGTTTCATCTCCTCTACTCTTTTCTTTCATTTCTGTATATGATCTCTTTGTTCCAGGGTTTCAATTCGAATTTCCATGAACTAATTTTCACTTATCTAACGTTTCAATGAAGCCTTGACTTCATATATGGATAATTTTTGTTGATTTTATTCTAATTCATTCATCGATGTTGAGAATTTCTATCGATTGTAATGATTGTCTGACCATCAATTGCATGATTTAGGATTTTCGATGAGTTCGAAAGAAAATTATCACAATTCGCCAAAGTTTAGAAATTTCATTAAATTGCATAAGATAGAGATATTTATGAATTTCATGGTATCTATATAATTGATGTACGTAATGGGTAAAATAAGGGAGTGTTGAGTAATTGAAAGATAATTGATATACCTATTTGGATATTATCAACATGATGATGAACTGGAGTTTAGTGTAATTAAACGCCCTAGATTTTTATCACAAAGTCCAATATTTTATTCCTTCTTGTTACCTTAGTTTAGTAAACCCCATCATTTTTATTGTAGTATTTCTCAAAACAATTTAGGATTAATTAAATTAAAATGTTGTTACAGTCCTCGTGGGAATGATAACTCTCACATCGTTATATTACTTAGATCAGCATCGTGCACTTACGATAAGATTGTATATATATTTTGCGACGAACAATATTAATGAATAGGATAAGTGGCAGCACCCAATCCCATGAAAACATAATGAGATTCTCAATCCATTTTACTCTTATTCCAATCTAAAACTCTAAATATACTACGTGCTAAGAATGACACACTTGCCACTTCACTCTAGCCACCCAGTTATCAAACTAGATAGTATCACAAATCAGAGATAAGAGCAACTGGAAATAACAGCTGCGTATTAACAACAAGCAACTATAAATAATATCTGCATATTAACAAAAGCTTTCATACCTCCCAGTTGATAGATACCGATGGTTTTGATAAGATCCAAACATCAACACCATCAGTGAAAATTCAGTTGACTCTTTGCTTTTTCTCCACACCAGGAGAACTAGCAACAAGAAGTAATCAGAAGTTCACTGCATAAGGGAGCATACAGAACTGTCACCTTTTCATAATTTCTTCTTCATCACAAAATTCTCATTCTTGCATTGAAACATGTCCCATCAAAGCAGTTTCTATGATTGAAAATGACCACATCCACAAGCCCTTCTAAATGCGAAAAATCAAACTCTGAAGGATTCGTGAAAGACATATAACCGTTGAATGGCTCAGCTAATGTTACAACTTACATATATCTAAATACTGAAAATTAGGTTCATCTCTTGCAGGAAACTGAAGAGTGTGTGCATTACTATACCAACAAACACAACGCATTGAACTATGTCTTTCCAGCCAGACCAAGATGATCAGTTCAAACATGAATGCACTGAACAAGCCCCTACCACTGTCACATTGGAAGAAACAAGTCCTAAACCTGGTTTTAATATAATACTACCACAGAGTTCTATGTGTGTGTTGAATTTGTATGGAATTTTATGAAAAAGGATATTTTTTTAATGGCAATGGGGTGGGTGTAAGTGGAGTTTATGATAGAGAATTAGAGAAAAAGAGGAAGGATATGATGTGATAATTTGATTATATTAATATAAATTCATTATCAAATAATGAAAGAATAAAAATGTTACAATTAAATTGAAACTGGTCTAAAAACAATATTACAATTAAATTGGGATGGAGGAAGTAGTAAATTTTTAGTGCTAATATTTAATAATTTTAAGTAATTATTTGTAAAAAAATTTAATAAAAATTTATATATTTTCTTATTAAGTTTATACTTCGGATAATTTTTTATTAAGCATAATATATATAATTATTATTATTTTGAATTAAATATGTATTTTAATTAAGATTATTGAAGAAGATTATTTAATTTCGTATTGATTTTCATAATATATAGAAAAAAGAATATGATACTGATTCTTATAAAAAAAAATACATTATCCAACTTATCGAATTAAATATGTATTTTAATTAAGATTATTGAAGAAGATTATTTAATTTCATATTGATTTTTATAATATATAGAAAAAAGAATATGATACTGATTCTTATAAAAAATACATTATCCAACTTATCCAACTGTAAACTTTCATTAAGAACAACACCCCCTTACAATATCCTCCATACATACGTCAAAATAGCACCAACCTGGACGCAGCCAGTTATAACACCCTCATACATCAACACCACACCTGCATATGAAATCTAGCAAGCTATATCAGGAATAGCAGTAAACACCAGATTCTTAATGTAACTGGCCACCTCATCAGATGTACGCCTCTTCATCTGATAAAGACGAAGATTTCTCTCCCTCCAGACTTCATATACCAGCGCAGCGTGAATCATTCTTCTCCGTCGTTCCATGACAGTCTTCCCCTTTGTTACTTTCCTAAGCCAAACACACCAGTCCTGTCAAATCTCAACATTCCACAGTTCAAGTTCACAATTACCAGGGTTTTATCCCTGATTTCCTTTGCCATGGAACATCCCAGCAAAATATGGTCTCTGAACTCCACGTCAGCTCTACAAAAGGTACACATATCATCATTTCCAATGCCTCGACGAAACAACCAAACTTTAGTTTTCAACCGGTTAAGGGAAGCCATCCACACCACAAAACCATGCCTAGGCAAGACATCTTTATTCTATTCTAGGCAAGACAAGACCAAATCACCTTTGGTCTACTTTCTACCAGAACAGAATAAGAGTCATCCACCATTTTCAGGAAACCATACATCAAACCAGCATGCATCAAACCATCCCTGACCCGAAGCATATGTTTCCAACACCAGCTACGATTCAGCTTCGTCTTAATCATCCAAATGGAGACCCCCTGGAGGTAAATACTCCTGTATTCATTTCACCCACAATCGATCCAACTCAAATGATACATTATCCAACTTTGATTTTACAGAGAATTACCCTAGGGCACAGAATTTACAAAATATTCCCTAAATGATACAACACTGAATAAAAATCCCCCATTCAAATAATTTCAAAATTCCAAGAAACCAACGCATGTTCTTTTGGTAACTGTCTTCTTTTTCATTATCGATCAACAAAACAGAACTCTTTCAACAAAATTTTCATTCCAGATCAAAGAAAATCAATATGATCAACAAAGATCTTTGTTCATAATCGTCATCGTCTATTGATTTTCGATTGGTTTTGCAATGGATGACAAGATCATTTTTATTTGTAAATTTGGTGATATATGTCGAACGTTTCTAGCCACTCTGATTTCGATTTTGAACAAGTTGTTGAGTATAGTGGAATGGTATTGGGTTCTTGTGTTTCAATTGTGTTTTCAAAATGTCAAAATAAAATAGTGTCAGTTTATTGAAACATGACGTCTGAATATCGTTGGTGCTTCACAATCTCAAGTGCGCCAGTACAACGAAACAAAACGCTTAAATAATTCTGTATTTTTTGGACTTCTGAGACACAAATTACAAATAGTATAATGTTTATTCGTTTAATCTTGTGTTTAAGTAAAAATAATCGCAATGTTTAAATAGCACTGACGCTCTGTTTAAATAAAACAGTGCTTCTGTGTTATATAAACAGTGCGTCTTGTGTTTTTTATTCAAACATTTAATTAATTCTCTAAATATATACTTATCTAATTCTTGATTGAAATATTTTAATTGTAATCAATCGATAATTTTCTAAAAACAAAAGATAATCATTATTGATGACGTATCAAGGATAGATGCACTTATAACCGATGTCAAATATAAAACTAATTATGGCTCAAATCTATTTTGACATCAGTTGTAACTCATGGTTGGAGCCCTCCTTGTTTCCATTTGGTGTCAAATTATGGGAATAGTATCGCTTTTAGCTCATGGTTGGACTTGCTCTTACTGATGTCCTTTATATTCTACCGTCGTATCTGGCTTATATTCTTGTTCTGATGAATGGTGAATGAACTCATAGCCATGCTTTAGTTGATTTTGCCAAGACTGTTTCCATGGCACAACTCCATTTGGAGATCTGTTTTCAGACAATATAAGGGCATAAGCTTGAACTTGTTATGTTGTGGTGTCAATTTTGTATTTATTCGATTTGATGAGGTTTTAGAGTCTTTTGGTATGGAAAAAAGAAAGAGTGAGAACTATTCTTATTCAATGATATACAGAATTTTTTCTACCGACATTCTGTTTTAATTTATTCAGGCGCTCTGTTTTTTTTTTTTTCCAGGTGCTCTATTTTTGTTTTTTTTTTTTCAAATTTTTTGTTGTGTTTTGTCCCGATGCTTAGTTTTGTTTTTTGTTCAGACGTTCTTTTTATTCTCTAAGCGCTTCGTTTTTTTGTTTAGTCGTTTTATTTTTTTTCTTCAGACACTCTGTTTCAGACATGTTGGATTCCAACGACAATTCCAACAATGATTCCGATGACATGTTGGACTCAAGCGACGATTCTGACGACCTGTTGGACTTAGACGACTATTCCAAAGACCTGTCGGACTCAGACGACGATTCCGACGACCTATCGAATTCCGAAGACGATTCTGATGGCCTGTCAAATTTTGACGACGATTCTGAAGAAGGTGGGATGATGGTAGGGGTTGGGGGAGGTGGAGATAAGATAAGGGATTAGATAGGATGTATGAATTATAGTTTTTTGAAATAGTTTTTCCTTGTGTATGTATTTGTAGTTATTATTGAAAAATTATAGTTTTAAATAAAAACTATTTATATTTTCTTTTTTAAATTTTTTTACTACTTTTATTTTTTTACACATATTTGAAACATATTGGATTTAGTAAAAATGAAGAGTTAATCTATATTAAATCTATTTATATATATAAGTTAATTTAGTTTTTTTTTATATCAAAGTTTGATTTACTTTGGTACCAAGTTTTGTTGGTCATGCATAAATGACACAATATTTATGATTTATATTTAATGTACTTAATTTATAATGTCTTTTTATTACATGTTATTCTAATATTATTATATATTGATTTCATTATTATAATATTATTAAAAGATAATCACTACTTAAATAGTTTAACGCCATCACGACACAGAATTCTCAAATAAGATTTTATATGTGATTTAAAATAGATATATGTAGTTATCAATAATATTTTCTTATACACATAATATGAATTACATAAACAATATTATAATAAATCAGGTTAAGAACTTGTATATTTAATTTGGATTTTAATAATTAAATGAAGAACCAATCAACTTGGTAAAAAACCAAACTTTAGTA
Source organism: Drosera capensis (assembly GCA_001925005.1). Classification (NCBI taxonomy): domain Eukaryota; kingdom Viridiplantae; phylum Streptophyta; class Magnoliopsida; order Caryophyllales; family Droseraceae; genus Drosera; species Drosera capensis. Next base: position 42,289 of record LIEC01010307.1, on the reverse strand, counting down.
GCAAGAAAGATGAATATAGATTTATATATTTAAATACACTGATATAAAGAAAGATGAATGTACCTGTATATATTTAAATAGATTATCCCTGAACAGCTATCTATACTCCACAAGGAAGAGATTTAATACAGCTGTCGAATCGCTTGATGACAAAACTAAACTGACTCTATTAAATTATATTCACCCATTGATGTGCCCCAGCTTCCTAAACATGTTTTTGTGGTTGTCTATGAACCGTCATCAAGTTCACAGGAATTCCAGTATCCCACATAATAAGCTGCATGAATTTGAAAACTTCAAGGGACATGAACAAAGCAGAAGAAAGGTACCGATATTCCTTTGAAGACATTTCAAATGACGAGCAAAAAAGTGCACGAGTAATAAGCTAGTTTGCCTTGCAAAATCAAAGAGTCAATCCATTATCCACATGACGAAACTCTCTCTAACATACAAGCCTTAATTTTCATGACCATCGAGAGAATGAAAATTGACACCTAGTTGAACCTCTTGGTTAAAAGCAAATGTGGAACAATCATTAGTTAACATCATGCCTCCTCATTAACCTCATACCTCATTTTCATTTATGTAGCAGATATTGCAGTTTTGCAGATGATGGAGGAGAATGATGCCGCCATATCAGTGTAGGTGCCCAACACAATGAAACAAAGGTTTAAGTTCTGCAGCTGTCTTTGCAGTAATCCCCAACTTGGTTGTGTACAGCAGACACCATGTAACTAGCAGTACACCTTACCAATACAGCAATTTCCCAGCCTTCGCAGAATGAGAAAGTTCTCACAACATCAAGAGCTCATCTGTCTGTATGATCTAAATGCAAGATTTCATCATGTATATAACAAATCTGAGTCTCTAAAGTACAAGCTCCCAACAGTACAAAAACCCTTCTACAGAGGTTAATCTTCCCTACTACAGGTGTGGTTTCAGAACATCATCAGGTTCATGGGCACGCCAACAACAAAAGGCTCCATCAGCAACCGAGTCAAGAAGTAAAACACAACCCCCAGAGCAATCGAAATAGGAAGGGCAGGCAACGCTCGCCTGAACACAAACAACAGAATCAGAGTGCACCCAAGTCCACATATGATAGCCAGGTAACACGCATGGACCGTCATAAGATCATACATGGCCGCCCTACCTACAAGCACACTATAGAACACGAAGTCCCCAAGTCCAAGCTTCGTACCTCTCGTAAACACACCCTCCTCCATCTCACACTATAGTTCTTTTGTCGGTTGCTTCGTTGCTTTTATATGGAGTGCTGAAATCAAATTGTCGAACTGTGTGCGTGTGTGTCAAACATGGTTGTAACTTCATTAAAAATAACTTTTCGTTATTACTTTGTGCTTGAAATACATTTTCATCTGCAAAGAGATGCCGCTCTCTCTTTCCACCTTTATCATCATCTATACCTATGCCTAATTAGACAAGATCAGCTCTCGGCCCTCTGTTTTAAGTACTAATTCTTCATCATCTGGATACGCACTGGTCTTTCTTTCCATTTCTCGTGAATATTCAGTTTGTTATTGTCTTTACATGGCCTATATGCTTGTATTTTAGTTTCGATTGTAACACGATTCCAGGTGTTACTGTTACTTAACCAATAATATTAATTTTTTAAAAAAATTCATTTCATTTTTCAGAGTTTGTTATCTCTAGAAGAAGAATTGGGCGTGATTAAGGATGATTATAGTCATGCGATACATGATGCAATGCGGTCAAAACACATAACATTCGAGCATGTTGGAGCTTCTCTTTATAAGCTGTTGCCATATTCAAGCGTTGTGGATTACTTCATAACTAAGAATGCTTTTTTTTCCCTTGTCATGTGTTTAAGAGAATTCTACAGTTAGTAATGCTATAGCGGAAAATATGGTAAGAACTCTTATAGTTATCATTGATCATGAGGACACAATTCATCTTTATTTAAATAATATGTCTCTTTTTCATCATCAACCTGACTTTCTCTATCAAATCTGATTGATCACCACTTCCATCCTCTCTAACTCCACCACATCATCCTTTTTCTCCGTATCATTAAAGACCAACATAACGAGTACAATAACGATAACGATAACGAAAACAAGGTGATGACAACGATGAGGATTGCATGATAACATAAATCTCCACTCCAACATAACACCAAGGAAACAACAATAACGATGTCGACCCTCTTCCCTCTTCCCTCTTCCTTGTGGCACCCTATTTTCATGGAGCGTCGTATTGTTTCATTGTTGTAACATTGAGAGATGATAGATAACAATGTTGTTTTCGCACACATTGGTGCACTATTTATTGGATTCAAAGATACTTTTGGTCAGACTACGAAGAAGGCGATGATGATGCACTGTTCTATAAATAGTGCAGACTGTTATGCATTGAGGAGATGATAGATGACGCATTTATTAAGAATCCACATCTTGATAATTTTGTATATTGAGTTGTTTTGTGGTGTTACAATAGTCCTCTATTTATAGGACATATAATGGAGAATATGTTACGGAATATACTATTACAAATGTCATATTCTAACGGTTATATTCTAACGGTCATATTGAATATTATCTATATTCTAATATATTCTAACAGTATTGTTCTATTATGACATGGCACTGTTTTGGCCTAATCTGAAGAGTTCTACTGATCTTCATTATTACATAATCATAGGAGAGTGCCCGTTCTTGTGCTACTTGATCAAAGTCAAATGTGGGGATTTTCTTCTAATATCTAATATTTACTGCTTGCGGGTTAGCAAACTGATAGATGTCAACGATCATCAATGATTATGCCGTTTGATGAGGAAAAGTTTGGATCTTCTGGAGGTTGCAAAGCTATTGCCGCTAGTTATCATGTTTTACCTGTCAGATTTGTACTTTTTTATGACTTTATTATTAATAGCTTACTGTGATGTATCGACTGATTATGTTTCAGTAATGTATCTAGTAGTGATTACAGTTATGTAGACTCTTAGATAATTTTATTAAAATCATTATCGTAGTCTAGCTACTCTACTTGTGTTAAACACTCAGTTGTTTCTTTTCTTCATTGAGAAAATCTTGGTCTCTTTTGAAAATTAGATAAAATTTATTACACAAGTTGCACAATGCACTTGGTTATGTGTAACGTGAAGGGTTCGTGGTTTGTCCAACATTGCCTCTATGGTATCATGGTATGACCTATACTTTTGGGGCTCATTTGGTTTGTGGATTGGATTAATTCCTACTATCTACATTCCAAAACTAAGGAAGATATCGATGTGTGGACTATGAGTTGGTTTTTATGTTATATTTTATTTTTTATTTTTTTGTTTGGTAGCTGATGTTTGAATCGCTTAGAAGGTCTGGTTTTTCATGGTTTTATCTTGAACTCGAGTTTGTAACAGGGAAATATGTCGTACTGCTGTAACTTTAATGGATTATCAAACATCTGGTTTGTTTCTCTACTTTGAATCCTACACTCTTCTATTTCTCAGGCAAGCTCCGGAACCTTTGAGTTTGTGGCTTGTATGAGAAAGGGGGATTGATTGGTTACTTTACTTGATTCGCCAAACGGATAAGCGCAGCTAGTGTAGAACCATCAGCAAACTCATAGAGCACAAAGTGGTCTCCTGTGCAATTCTGGATAGCAATTTTGTCCAATGCCCTTGTTATTGGAGTTGTTTCTGATTTTCGCAGGAACATGGAAATATTTCTTGCTAGTTTCTTGGTGTAGCATGAGACTCCTTGTCCTTGGATTCCTGAGAGGGACTTAGTCTTCGTATGTAAACCAAATGGTCGATTTGCATCTCTGGTGATGAAAGCATTGGGGCACTGTGTGTGAGCTTTCCGGCGCACTGCTCGTTTCAGTGACTAGACATGCTGTAAGAATGATGGTGAAGGTACTGGTTCTTTGTGTTAGTTAGGCCCTAGGAAAATTGAGTAAATTCCCATGCACTGGGAAAATTTTTCCTGACATCCACTGGATCCAGTGGTACAAAAGTTCTCTCTGCTTTCGTCGTTTGATTCTAGGTTTGCGCTTGTCTGGTGCTTGATTTTGGGCCCTGGTGCGAGCATTTCTTCTTCGGAAAGATGGTCATGTGCAATCTCCTTAGTCCTTTATGCCAGTTACGGAAAGTGCCGGCTGCTATTGATTGTCCTTGTTACTTGTTCACCACTTTTACATGACAATTTGCACCAGCAGAACAGCTCAAAGTGCATCTTCCATGACCAGAAGAGCTATGTTTTCGACGATTCCTTGAAAGGTATCAGGATTCACAAGATTTATCCAGTAGTTGAATTTTACTTCTTGATTGACCGAATTTCCTCTCTATCTAATGATTGGAAATTTAGATTTTTCTTATGGTTTCCTGAAACTGTCAAATCTTTTTTATGGGATGAGTGTAAGATGATGCCACAGCTGGTTTCCTAAGATTGAATCACCATGTTATGATTTCGCTTGCAAACTGTAGTTCATGGTTCTTCACTTGCTAATGTAGTTCATTCCATCTGTTGTACAGTTCACTTGGTACCTTGACTGGGTCGAATCTGAAGTCGCTCTTGAGTTGTAGTGTAAGTAGTGAACAGATGTTTCTAGTTTCTATGATCAAGATTACGGCAGACAACTTATGTGTCTAGGCTTGAGTTGGAGGCACTGGGCTTGGTATTACAGTCTGCATTATGTACCTTGAATAGTTGCTTTTCGGACTTCTGAACTTTCGAGAACCCAGATTACCGATCTGTGATTGATTTTCACAGAAGCATATCTTTTTCTGTATGTCTTGACTTCTTGTTTGTCAACGTAATCATAATGACGTGAATCTTTTTGTTGATGGAATTCTTCAATGTGAATTCTGGAATTCTGCTGCCATGAGAGGACATGGTAAAATGGTATCTTCTGAATGCCTTTTCTCCTGCAGAGTTCATTGCAAGTCTCCAAGATGGATGCAAGTGTCCAGGATGCTTCAGCTTTTTTATCAGGCGGCGGTTATGAGATCAGATCAGATGGTAATTTGGAGAATCTAGTCCACTCTTCGAGGATGAGGTTCCCTCTTGAATTATGAAATCAAGGTACTTATTCAGACTACCATCTCAGAGAACTATGTTCAGATTAGATTTATTGAGCTGGTGGTTTAGGCAAAGAAGCTGGTTTGGATTCATAAATCTTACATAATTTGTTCCTATCCATGCCCGATAGTTCAAGTAACCCTTTGCACTTGTTTTGTTTGATGCAGTATAGATGAGTTTCCATCTGAAACATCTTTCAAGCTTGCGATAAGGTCATAAATCGATAATTGCGGATGAACCACAGATCAGGTAAACCCGATATGCTTCCCCTTATCTTTTTGCTTCTAATCGTTGCTTGTCGTGGTATCACTATGAAACTTTCCTGCTCTGCATTTGCTTTTAAACATAATCACTGCAAAACCAATAAGTCTTTCTTTTCTTAATAAAAATTGGTTATTTATTGTTGAAGAAATGTCACGAACAATCACTTCTGAATAATCAATTACAAATTCATTATCTCATCCTTTGCTACGTCATGGACTTCCGATGATTTAATTAGAAACGCTCAAAAATCAACAAACAAAAAAGAAAGTTTTTAAATGAGAGTCTAGAGATAATTATAGCTGTATTCCTCGTGATATCTTTTCCGGTGTAGCAGCTCAATGGACAATATTTAGACGTGATCAATGTGTGGTAGACATGTGTACTTTTTTCTTTGACTATGATACCATACCAGTAGCATACAAAGTTGTACTTTATCCGTATCATGCGATGCATATAACTTTTTTTTTCTTTTTTTTTTTTTTTTTGTAGATTTGTATGTTTTTGCACTCTTATATGACCTTTTCCAATTTTGAACTCTTTGGAGAAAGAAAATTCAACAATATTTCCACCCTTGATTGATTTTGCTGGTGGCATAGTGTCACACGCAAGCTGCAAGTAATTCGCTGTATTGAGCTTGACATTCAAGGAAATTTAGCTGTTTTCTTTCAGATAGAAGGTTGCTGGCAAATTATACCTAGGTGATTTGGATTTTGAGTTGTATCATGAAAACGGGTGCTATTTATTTAGAATTTGTCGTAGCTTTTGTTTTTTGTGTTGATTATGTCATAAGAAAATTTTTTTTCGATAGAACAAATTGTCACATCCCGTATATCAGTTCGTCTGTACTCTTTCTCTGTAAATGGATCGTAAGAAAGATGATTGATTGGCATCAGTTGGGCGATCGAATGTAAAAACATTATCAAGGACGTCATGGTTGCAACTTCAATTCACGATATAAACAACCTCTTGTCTTGTGAGGTATAGTTTAAAGTTCTCTGTTTCCTACTCATCGTTCTAAGTCTGCTACTTTTGGTTCTGCGTCGTTAAAATTATTGTGAAGATGGTCTTATATAGAATCTCATTTGTCTTCTTCCCTTGAAATGAGCTTCATCTAATTGCCTGATTTAGAATACTTATCACCTGAACGAATGGAATATGTCCGTGAGATATTTCCTCCTCTTTCTTCTTCTTCTTCTTTTTTTTTTTTTTAATATTTGCTTTTTTATATAGTAACATTAAAGTAGACCTGATCACGTTTTCAGAATCGCTGGTTTCAGTTCCAAAACCGACGGTTCCAATTTAATAAAAGAACTAACCGAAATCGGAACCTTTGAGTTCGGTTTTGGAATGGATGGTTCCGGTTCCATTGTCGGTTTTGGTTTCGGTTTAAGTTGGTCATGTTTTCATTTTTACTTCGTTACGTTTTTATACATGATTTTGTTTATAAAATACACACAAAATAACTGTTATTTAAAGAAAAATATATTAAGATATGATATAAGACGGAAAAAATCAAAACTTATATAATCATATTATAAAGTTAAGCTTAATATTCATCTTAAAATATGACCCAATATAAACGGAAAATGAACGCATGAAAATGTAAGGTGTTTCGATTAAATAGAAATCAGTAGGTATAAATCAGGTAGATAAACAAATTAGGGGAAAATACTTTGACGTTTTAGGGGGAAATATGCGGTTTGGAACCGAACCGAACCAACGGTTCTAATTCCGATTTTGTTTTTGGTGGAACCTAAATCGAACCAATATTTTAACGGTTCGATTTCGAATTTCATCGATTCCGGTTCCACCACAATTTCGGTTTTTTAATCAATGGTTTGGTTACGATTCGATTTCGATTCAAAATCGAACCGTGATCACATCTAAGTTAAAGTCTTCGCCCTTTCCCAAATAAATCACCTAAATAAAATAAAATATAATATCGCACCAATGCACGTGAGTGGTGAGACACTAGTATAGTGCATGAAATTCAACCCATCTTTTTTTCCATTGCATTTAGTGATCTACTTGACTATATTTGTGGCAGTGTCAAAAAGACCCAATTGAGTCAGCATGGTAGATAACTGTTATCAATACACTGTATCGTATAGTCCATCTATACAATCAAAATGAATGGACAATCCATTTTCTTCACTTTCATATCAGCTCCCTAGCAAAGGGAGAAATATATCTAGACAGAACTATCTGTTTTGCAAATACACACACACGGAAAAAAAAAATAGACATGGGAAGGCCTCCTTGTTGTGACAAGGACGGAATCAAGAAAGGTCCATGGACACCTGAAGAAGATATCATCCTGGTTTCCTATATCCAACAACACGGCCCTGGGAACTGGCGATCCGTCCCGACCAATACCGGTATCATCACGCTAGCTTCTCATCTTCATCGTTGTATTTGTTACATGTCTGTAGTTTAAGCCATGTTTCTGTGTTTGTTTTCAGTCATCGATGATTGAGTTTTCTATTGTGATATTTTTTTCTGATATGTAGGATTGTTGAGGTGTAGTAAGAGTTGTCGGCTTAGATGGACGAACTATCTTCGGCCGGGGATCAAACGCGGCAACTTCACTCCCCATGAAGAAGGAATGATCATTCATCTTCAGGCATTATTGGGTAACAAGTACTATTTTCAACTCCTGAAGCTCACTCTCTTATCCCTTTTTTAAGTGTTAATTTTTTTTTATAACTCTTCGCACGAGAAGATTACTCACACTAAGTACAGATGTTTTACAGAACTCAATCCGATATAAAACGTTAGCACAAATTCCATTAGACAGATCTGAACCATGATCCCGATGATGAATATGCTGATTCCTGTTTCGTGTTGTACTCGGATTTTTCCTTCGCCGAAATGCATGATTATGCTAGATTGCTGCAGATTTGGTGATAGTTCTTCATCTATCTTTTCACACTTCAGTGTTACAAATTAAATGTGCTTAAACTTTGCTCCTTTTTCGTTTGTGTCATAGATGGGCGGCAATAGCTTCCTATCTTCCACAAAGGACCGACAACGACATCAAGAATTTCTGGAACACTCATCTCAAGAAGAAGCTAACGAAATTCCCTTCACCTCATCACATCCAATCTTCGTCGACAAATAACACGAACGTGTCGGTTCATGGAACTATCATCGAGGAATCGTCCTCCCTTAGAACTTCCACCTACGCATCGAGCACTGAAAACATCTCGAGGCTGCTCCAGGGTTGGATGACCACGTCGACCCCTAAGACGATGAAGCAAGATAATGTCAAAGGTAGTGATCATGATCATGGGTGCTTTACAAGCGAAGATCAGGCAGATTACGAGTCCATGAATATGTCATTTGACGACTTGCATAATGTCAATGCCGATATGGTAAGTTGTGAGTCTATACTCCATAATTCGCGTGGAATGTTCATGGGGGAAAAGGTCGATCTTGGTAACAAAAGAAAGGCGAGATTGCTCGTCGAGAACGGAGCCAATGTAGTCGGGAATCCGCCGTTCACATATCTCGAGAAGTGGCTGTTGGACGAGAGTTCTGCTGCTCAAGTAGAGGAAGCTACAATGCCATTAGCATTGCCATTGCCATTGACAGTGCCTCGTATGTTCTAAGAAAACTTTGTTCATTATCAGCATCATTATCTTGTTTCATTTCAACACATCTCACATTTCATATAGCTCTATATTATCTCAAGTGTTCATAGTTTTTTTTCCCCTTGATCATCTTGTCAATTGATCAAGAAATAATAATGAATTTCAAGGTGTAGAAATATTACTCCTTATCATGTAAGTTTCAGGGATCATTTCTGTGATAGTAATATTTTCATATTTTTCTCCGATGGTTTATTGTTATTATTTTTAATTGTTAAATTATGATGGAGACCAATGACAGGAGTATCTGGCCCATGAAATTAAATTAGATGACAACAAAAAGTTGATAGAAAGTCACCAAAAATATTGAGCATTCAATGCTCAAATTTTTTTGCTCTATATATTTTTTTATCATTAGGCAATTATCTTGTGGCTGCTGGGATTTTTCTTTGCAAAAGTGATCAGCAAATCATATGTTAAATCATTATATTATTATTATTATTATTATTATATATTACAATTTGCGAGGTTGCAAAAATTTAATGAGGTACTCATTGATGATACTACTATTATGGTGTCTTAAAGGTCCACAATTCACATTTATTTGCTTCCCATATGTATTCAATATGGTTCCTTAAATTTGGTTAATGTGCTACTTTAAGGGACAAAACCTTAACTACTACGACCAAATCACAAGTTTTAAGGATGTTAGTTGATCTTTCATCTTGAGAGTTTAAGTTTGAATAATGAAAAACATGATACTCCCACCCGAGCAAAGTAAACAACTATCTTATTAACGTTAAGATACATAATGAATATTTTATCATTAATTTGAACTTTCGATTTAGTAATATAAGATCAAAACAGATGTGATATTGAACTCCCTCGGCTATGGGTTCTGGTAATCATGAAATGATTTGTTAAGTTGAAGATGTGGAAAATCTCTTCCAAGCTTCCATAGTAAATGTTTAATTGTGAAGCAATCTTGATCTTTTTAAAGTTCTCATAAAGCTAAGCTTTCCAAATCCAAGAAAAGTACTTATATCTCTTTTGCTCTAAAACAAGATTCATAAATTGACCAAAACATGAATTTAATACATGCTTTTGTTATTTTCAGATGTTGCAGATCATGCCGCTTAACTTTCACTAGGTTAACATGTGCTTGATAATCCGTTCATTCGTTTTCATTTTATTCTCCTTGCGGATCCTGGAGCTCCATGTAAACACATATTCATCACCTCCTTCAACGGGAATCCCTCCAAACGTTAATAATTTTGATATAATAAACTCTTTCATCTTACATTCTATTCATGACGGAAATACGTGGATATTTGTTATTATTGTTGTAATGTCTATTATTCTACTGTGTATGTGTACGTTTTTTACTAATAGAGGTTGACTGGCATGAACGGTGTTCTACGCCCTGTCGTATTAACAATTAATTCTCCTGGATGGCCCTCCTTCGAACCCGAAAAATGTTGTCCTTTGCCTTCAATCAGAACATCATTGCGCTATAATCTCAACACGGTCCCTTGTCTAAGATATACCTATCCTCATCAAGTAATAAATCATAGCATTCATATCCCTGCAATTTCTCTTAATAATAAACCTAAAGCCTAAAAGTCCCTATTGAAAATGAATGCACAATGACACATATAGAAGTGTAGTGGCTTAATTGCTACTTGCTACAATAGTTTTTTTTTTCCTTTTTTTCCTATTAATCAATGACAACATATTCATCAATATGATATCAGAACATGCCATAAATTCATTTGATAGGATATGGTATCTTATTATGTAGCCGTCTTTTGGTTTATTTATTCGGTACCTGAAATCGATGCCCTTGACATCATCAAGGACCATTGGCATGAAGAAACACGATGGCATACTTAATAAACTCCTTCATCAAGCTCAAGTCAAACTGCCGATTTCTATCGAGACATAGTGAAGGCTAGGTGTACAGTGATCAACCATAACGACCATATCTGCGGTCATTATCATTCAGATAAGTATACTATGTTGCTGGATCTGTGGACTAGTCCTGAAAAAACCCACGATCCTAGTTTATGTGGAAAGAAATCAACAGATAAGCTCGATCCAAAAAGTTAATCATGCCTTTCAGGACCGTCACTAGCGTGCTCCAACAGGTGGATTATCATTGTGTTCGGATTTTTTGGACTCGTGAAGGAGACTTTTATCACAATGCATCACACTGAAAAATTGACAACTAATTTGTACTATAGCTTAACACATCATATAGATTAGCATTTATTTAGATGTGTCACGGAAATCTTGTTACCAAAAGTGGCAAAAATGATTAATTATTTTGTCAAGCAAACATGTGATGAGGTTTCCTACCTCTCGGTGTATGAGCATGTCAAGTTTAAATGCAACCCTCGATTTCATACTTGGTGAACCCCAAAATGCTTAAACTTTTCTAGCAAAAGCAAACTACAACCAATCGAATGTCTCATCGTCGTTCTCACGGGATTTTTGGCTACACGAAAAAAGGCGAGTAGGTACGCTAACACGTTATAAGCATAGAAGCAATGTGTCCCGAATACAATAACGAAGATTTAGTTCTTGAGTTGTATTATTGATCACGATTCTTGTTCATGTGCAAGCTAAAGCTTTGCAGACAATGTGAAGATACACATTAAGGATTAGTTACGGGGTTGCTTTAGGTAATAACATCTTAAAGAAAAAGATTGCTTGTATAAAAAGATCGGTTACAATCCGAAGACTACTCATTGAACCCAAATGAGCTTCATGTGCATCATATACCGGGAGTACGGTTTGTGCATCATATACACAAAAGTTTATGGCAGTTGTCGATCTTCTCGGCCTTCCCCGTCGATCTTCTCGGCCTTCCCCAATCACAGGGTACTATAAGCAGAGACAGATTCCAGGACGAGGTCATCTATGTCTACGCAATTCGATCCCAATCAATATTCCTCCATGTCACATTCTGTCAAGACGGCATCTTTGCCGTGGATTCGATCTTTAGTCCGTTTAAGCCGTCGGAAATGGGAATTCGATTCTGGGCATCAACAACCTCCTTAAGCTACTTTGTAGCATCTTGTTCCCTTGAACACGAGTTTCGCATAAAACTCCCATATCAAACTAAATTGAACATACATGTAAACAAATTTCACAAAGGGTACAGAGCAGAATGAAACAATACATAAATTTCACCAACATATTCCATACTACCCATTTTTAAAGAGAACATGATATGATGTATTTTATAAAAACAATTCATTTCCGGGATGTCTTCAAGCTCCATCGAGCTTTTCAAAAACATGTACTATCAGCTTCAATTCATGTCACATTACCATGCCCGGTATCATCTTGCGGTGATCTGGAAGCAGATTTTTCTATAGGGTACCGAAGCTCTGGAGCAAATCAGTGGCTCCCCTCCGCATGGTCGCAAAATTGAGCAGTCAAAGGTAGAGAATGGCTCATTCATGTGTACAACAGCTCACATGTAGCAAACATGAGACAGACCAAAGTTTGACGAATACTTCCAGAGGTGAGACACAGGAACCTTGGTCAAGTCATGAAGTTGAAACCTGAAAAGTTATTCGCCAAGTCACGTTTACCATGATAGAACCACATACTCGAACCCAGTGATCAATTCAAAGAGAGATACTCACTCCAACAAAAATGCCAGCAAAGTTGATCTCAGGCTGCTCTAGGCATGAAATGGAATAACTCATTCACGTCGCGACCCACGAACATAATCGGTTATCCAGTTAAGGTTGTCTTCTCCTAGTTTTTGGACCTCTTCATCGATAGAACTGAAAAGAGCTGTTCTTATGTACCTTTCGCCAAAGCTTGGGAATATCACCTGTAGAATGAATTGTAGGGCCATTACGAAGCAGCAGAACAGGTAATGCAGCAAGCAGAGCATGAGAATATGCCACATTTGGCCAAACTCAAAGCAAGAGTCCTACTAAGATTGGCTCTAAAATGAAAACAAAAAGCTCCTAATATGGCTACACTTTGAACGCTCGTAAGTTCCTTTTCAGACCCAAGGATTTCATGAACTGAAAATGGCGCAGTGAATAATTAATAAAATAAACCCTTCTCAATGCAATGAAGACCTCAGACACGACATTTCGTAAACGATTTTAGCTAATCTAATTTCTTAGCTTGACAGACAATTCAGCATCTCACAGATGATGAAATCTCATACCTTTTAAGAAAGATCCTACTTCAGAGCAAAGAAAATATCTCAGGAAAGTTAGTTCTTGTCCATAGGGAACTAAAACTGAACACCATTCACTCCTTTCAATCGAGTCCCTAGCATTCACTATGTAGGATAAAAGAGTAATATGGCAGATGGATTAGGTTATGGCACCGTATATGTGGGTTAGCATTCTATATCGTAGCATTAGACAAACTACTAAACGCAAACACGGTTGATTATATCTTTCTAACACATTTGTAAAGCCAAAGATTAATCTTTAAACTATGAGAAAAAATCCAGAACCTCATTTCACAAAAATACTGCTATTTGCCCATATCTTAGGGAATTCCCATCAAATCTCAATCAGATTATTAATTTACATACTGGAACGCATCTTTTCACATTTTATAGGATCTCTTTTTATCACCATTGGCATCTGGATCTTTCTAACCTCACCAGCATTAGATATCAATAATAATGGGAATGAGAAGATAAAGCAGGAGCACAAAGAAAGATCTACAAAATAATACTCCTTCGTCTCAGATATATTATGACACATTACTAACGATGCATGTCCCATATAAATTACAACGTTTCCTAATTGACATTGTTTAGGACGTACAAAGATCCAAAATAATTCCTACTTTATATCACATCACTTTCATAATCATGTCTTTTTCTCTTTCTAACACTCTTTTCCTTTCATTTTTCTCTCTTCACCGAATCACAATTCCACTCACCCTTTGCTTCTATAACTACAAAGGGCAATCTTATTAAATCACGCAAAGTCAATACATTTTTAAATAATAGTGCTAAGACACATCGCAATTCATTTGGAACGGATGCCAAGGGAGTATTATTTAATTTTCTTAAAGATGATGAAAAATGACACTCTGCATCTGCATTTGAAGAAATGTTATCTCAATCTATGTTATGAGAGCTCTTTTGGAGAAGAGACTCTCAACAACACCCCCATCCCCCCCCCCCTCTAAAACCTATTCCATGTAGTCTAATACAAGAGCTCGGACATATCCTACTCCATGTAGCCTAATACAAGTGCTCTACGAAGCCATCCTTGGTTAAAGGCATACAATGTAATATATATATATGTGTGTGTGTGTAGGATGTTGAGAAAATCAATGGTCAAGACTAATTTTCTTTAGTCAATTAGCAAAGGGGCCTTTAGCCCCCTTTTACTATATATAATACACCATCTGTCAGCTGCGAACATTATATCCTGGATCCGAAAGATGTTTCCAAGGACTTTGCTGCCATTACCATATGTTCATAAAAATATGAAAAGAAGTAAAACCAGGAAGAAAATATTAAGTTGAGCCCAGTAACATGTTATCATTTTTATGTCACCCCAAGGCACTTGATAACTCTTAGTATCTTACCACAATAAGCTTTCCAGAATTCTCAGGTCTCTTGGCTATTTTTATAGCAGCAGCGGCAGCACCACCAGAAGAGATACCAACCTAAAAACAAGATCATTTCAATTCACTGAGAAAGTGATGACTAATTTATTTTATGTCACTCATCAAAAAGCAAGGCATTCAAGTTATTTTTAGTAGAAAATGTACAAACACTGAACACGAGTACACAACATCAGGGAAAAAGGTCGCTTGAAACATAAGCAGAATCACGTCACCAGCAAACCTTCCTCCATTGCCAATCTCCTAGCCATTTCAATAGCATCTTCATTGCTGACCTACATGTTATATTAACGTTAAACATGCAATTTCAAAAATATACATTGGCAGAAACAATGTCGGAGCTCAAACAAAGTTGAGTTCAGCAAAAAATATCGATTTAGAAAATGAAGCATTAAATTTGGCCAAAAAGAAGTTAGCAAGTGCTGATTGTCATGGCCACAATGAATTTGAGAGATGGTCCAGTGGGGAAAGATCAGTCAACATGGGCGGCTAACAAGTGAAGCTAGCCCATCCAAATTTACTCAGAATTACAAACTACTAAAACAGTGGCCACGCGCTTCACCTCATAATGGTCCAGATTTTCTGTAATACCAATAAAAAGGCAAGCAATACTCAAAATAAACAAACTAAGACGACCTCCTTCAACATGATATCACAAACAAAACTACAAACAGTGTGCCTACCTTCAAGACCTCATCAAGCAATCCCAAATCCAAAACAGGTGGCACGTACCCTGAATCAATGATATATTTTCATGAGCAAGGAATGGATGAATCTAAACTCAGATTAAATGACCAAGACTTGACTGAGCCATCATTTTGCATGTACACATTTAGTTACCTGGTTTGTCTCCAGATGGCACATTTCTATCCAAAGGTGTTGCACCAATAACCTGAGATATATGCAAGTGAACATGAATCCAATGAGCTAAAACACTAAACTACAAAGTCAGGAATATCTGACGTCAGCATGCATAATGAACCATTAGATGGTGTCTGTACCACTAGAAGTTGTAGACCAAGTGACACCGCTGAAAGTTTTTTGCTTCTAGTCACTATGTCTTCTACCCATGATTAAGAATAGAATGATCATCCCCTCAGCGATTTCTAACAAATGACTTCAGGATATGGCTATTATGAAGAGGAATAAGGTTACATGATAGGTGCCAACATCCATGAGCAGTAGTTAAACCGGGGAAAGATGTTCCACGAGTTATATACAACCTTTCTTTTTCTTTTGTTTTTGTGTGGTAATCCAAGAGCTTAAAAGTGAAAAGTAACAAGTCATTATAAGAGGAGAGCAACTTGGTTTCAGTCCAAAATGTTCTAGACAATATTTTCGTTCTTGGGAATCAGACAAGACAAAAGGATCCAAGACCTTTAACCTTAATTTTTTTGTTCATCTTCTTAAGATAATTGCCAGTTCCAGTGATTGTACCGCCAGTCCCAATTGATGCAACTACGATGTCCACAAGGCCCTTGGTATCTTCCCATATCTCAGGACCTGTACTTTCAAAGTGAATCTGTAATACATACAATAGTTAAATAACAGCAACATTCAAATGTAATGCTCGATATGAATTCATGAAGTATGAAATCTGATAAGGGCATCAGACATTCAAGGATGACCTTTGAATTAGCGGTGTTATTGAACTGCTGTAACAAGTAAGCATTTGGTATGTCCGCACAAATTTGCTCAGCCTTTTCTTGAGCTCCTTTAAGACCTTTCACGGGATCAGTCAAGACAACTTCTGCACCAAGTGCGCGCAAAATAATCTTCTTTTCAATGTCAACTGATGCAGGCATAGTGACAATTACTGTGTAACCCTTTGTTACGGCAACAAAAGCAACACCTATTCCTGTGTTTCCAGTTGTCGCTTCTACTAAGACAGTCTGCATGATAAACAAAATTTTGATAACAGCAAATAACAACTTCTGCATGGGATTTAAGTGCAAATAACACCTGACCGAGGAAAAACAAGTCCACCTTCCCAGGAGTAATTGCCCCACTTTCTTCTGCTGCTAAAATCATACTATTGGCAATCCTGCACAGCAAATTCCAGAATCCCAGGTAACAGCAAGTGTATTAATGCGCATACAAAGGTTTCAAAATCTGTTATAGAAGAGGACTTCAAACTAAAGTATGAGTTACTTTGAAAATCCAAAAACTTTAATAAAGCAAGCAAACTTCATCGTCCAACACAAAGAACAAAACCTCAGACAACACACCATGTTTACCTATCCTTGACACTTCGACAGGGTTCCATTGACTCGAGTTTCGCAGCGATGTTTCCCACACATCCTTCCACAACTTTGTTGAGATACACCATAGGTGTGCATCCAATCAACTACACAAAAATTTCCCGTCTCAACCATATCAGTCATCATCCAAAACCATAAACAACACTTCATTGCAAACACATCGCAAGCATTAGAGTCTGCACACGACAACAGCAAAGGACAGTGTATTGAATAGTATCTTTGAATAATCCACTGTCCTTGGTAACAACAGTGTCACATATGTGAACCATGAAAGAGATCTTGGTTGACAGATACTAGTGTATATCTCTGGTTTGCACCTTATTACATATGCAAACACTTCTGAAGCATCAATCTATCTATTTCACAACATTCACTACATTAGACAACCGGTCTCCTCAATTTTCAAAGAACGACTTTGACCTATGAATTAGGCAATTCTACCAAGGATGTCTTGTACCTCTTGGTCGAGGGGATAGACTCATAGGTAAGCCGCTCCTCCCCTTAACCACAAGGTCAGGGGTTCGACCCTTCTAATGGCATCAGCAAACAAGGCCCCTATTATAATAATTATATAATACGGGTAAGGTTACTACATTTCGCCCTCCCCACACCCTACACAGGATTATGCGAGTATTTTCCTTGCTTTACCAAGGATGTCTCAGTAACATGTTCAATTCACGACAAAACTAATCTCTCTTTTATGAGGTAAAGCTGTGAATATTCTCCTCTCCAAGACCCTACTCTAGACACGAACCTTCATCACTCCATAACACGAGTTATAATATTCACAAATTATGATTTAAGCAAAGTACTGGGTATCATCAGCAACACCACCACACCAGCTAGGGATAAGCCACAACCTGAGTGACATTGTCCGCAATGTTGAGTGCTTCCTCCTCCTCCTCTGCCTCCGTCTCCTCCGCTTTCACCTCCGCCTTCACCTCCGCCTTCGCATCCGCCTTCGCATCCGCCTTCGCATCCGCTGCTCTACCATTGCTGCCAGACTCCTTCTTCTTCGATTCCTTCTTCTTCGCTGCAGTTTTCGTATTTTCCGTGGCGGCCTTTGCGGCCGCTGAGGCGGCAGCGCCGTTGCTGCGACTCACAGCACGCGGCGGGGTGCGAAGGGATTTGGACGATTTGGCTCGGTTTGGAGAAGGAATGAGAGAGATTGGAAGAGAGATGGAGGAGAAGATTGAGATGAGAGGAAGGGGGCGGTGGAGAGCGGCGGCGAGAGGCGGCGACAGCGTCATCGCCACCGGTGGAGGTTGCAGAGTGTGTCGAGTCGAGGGCTGGGGTTTATCCACTCAGTAGGGGATAAGAGGACGGGGGAAAGAAGTCTCGTGGAATGGTGGCAGATAACCATACAGACAGAACATCTTTGAAAACAAAATATACTCGCTGTTCTATATAAAATCTATATTAAATAAAATATTCTTAAATAATTATATTATTTAATATTTTTTTCATTTCATAAAAAATATGAAATATTGAATTGACAAGTATATCGATATAAAATTTATCGTGAAACATAAATTATTATATAACTTACGTATTTTAACCTAATGCATATTACGAAACGATCAGAAGTTATTTGATATGAAAACGAGACTTGTATTCATATATATATATATAAGTATAAAATATATATGAGTTGCATCTTTTGTGAGACGGGAGAGTATGTAATTCGAGAAGTTTCGTTTGTTGTTTTAATGATGTAAAAAAAATTATGTCAATAGAAATACATAACTTAAATTATCATTAATATTTCACGATAATTTATAAAAAAAAATAATGTTTGAATATTTCACGATACGAGTCAAATTTTTCAAAATCTTATAAATAATTTGAAATATTGAGAGTAATTATTTTTAAAAACATCTATTTGAAACGTATTTTTCCTATTTGAAAGTCGCGTATAAAACGTTATGGATTGGAACGCTTTACTTTTAAAATGTAACCCTGGGTTCTTTTTTATTGTGAAGTGCCAACTATTGTAACATCTTAAGTTTTTTCCCCTTTTCTTTTAAATTTTTAAAAGTTAATATCAATCTTTTAATGATAATAACTTTTGAATCATTATCCAAATTAATTTGACTCAATAATAAAAAATGATCAGCTCGATTTTATCTATATAACAAAATCAATTATGAGTTTTTTTTTTACGACGTCAAAACAATGATTTTTTGTTATGTATTTTCATTTTGACTTCTTTAAAAGGTACTCATAATTAATCTTTTTTTATAAAGAAAGTCAAGCTGATCATTTTTCACTATTGAATCCAATTAATTCAGATAACGATTCAAAAGTTATAATTAATAAAAGATTGATATTCAATTAAGAATTTATAGGGAAAAGAAAAAATAGACCTAAGACACTACAATAGTTGACGCTTTACAACAAAAAAAAAAACAACATAAAATGTCAAAACAGATGATAACGCTTCACACGTAATTTATAAATAGTAAAAATACATTTCCAAATAACAACCGTGGATTTTTATGGTTATTTGGTATTGCTGTAAAAATTTATGAAAATCAAAATTATTAACAAAAACAAGAAACAAATAATAAAAAGAAGTTAAGTAGGTAACAATAACTGTTATCTACGTTATGTTCCTCTCATAAAAAACACAAAAATTTAAAATAAAAAAAAAAACCACTATGAGGGGGCAGCAGTCAGCACACTGCCCCTTTTTCCCATAATGAAAATCAAAATAAGTTTTACAAAATAAAATTATTATTTATAAAGGAAATATTGAATATTAAAATAAAATGAAATAGAAAATAGAAATAAAAAATAATTTTTATTTCCTTTTTATCTATTGGGAAAAGAAGATTCAGTAACAAACAGTTTCATTTTATCAACCAGTGAAATGAAAAATGAAAAAATAAAGAATAAAAACGACACAAAATATGCTCTTAAGTGTCGTTTGTTATCTATTTTATTTTTCCTATTGTCGTTCATTATGAAATAAAATGACTTGTTTTTTTTATTAAACAAATAAAATGAAAATAAAAAACAATAAATAAATTAACTAACGAACATGCTCGGTGTAGACACACCATACAAATCAGAAAGTGAAATAAAATGCAACCCTTTTGATGGCTGATCAAGAAGATGTACCCCCAAAGAAATGGAAAGAGCATAGCTCGCCAAGTAATCAGCAACACGATTGCCTTCACGTTAAACATTCATAACCTTCAACTCCCAATGATGTGCAATAGTTTTCGACACCGGTTCAAGAGGTGAAACTGTGGATGAGACACGGTGAGGGATCGTGTTGAAGTAGTAGGGATACAATTAGAGAATCAGTCTGAAGAGTGGCCTGTCGATAACCGAGAGCCCAAGTATGCTCAATCCATTCATCATTCGAGTAGCGCAAAAAAACCTTTTAAGCATAGAGAGAATTTTTATTGTTGTTTATAACAGGAATGAAAATTATGCACATCATTGGCAACATTTTGATAGAAGCAACATAAATACCCGCAGAGTACATTAAATAATTCGTAACGGTTTTTTATCATTATCTTTATTATGGTGAGCTATAATATCATTTTTTATATATAAAAATTCAGATTTTGACTTACTTATCTAACAGATTTTATATGTGATTCCCTATATAGTTTTTTTATATTTTTTATATTATAATGTATCAAATCCATTTATATTTTTATATATGTTTTAATACAATTTGTGATATATAAGCCTTTAATTCATTTTTTTCATTGATAAAAAACCACACGTCAATCGACACTCCAGACATCAGCAACACAAGTTACTATCGTCATATCATTTCTAGTATAATAATCAAAACCTCCATGTCAAACAAACTGAGACAATGACAATGTGACACGACAGGTTCACAGTCCAACTCTCACGCACTGCTACACTCAACACTTCACTCAAGACTTTGTTATACTTTTCGTCATATCAATCACACAAAGACGACAAATAATAAATACACTTCACTCAAGACTTTGTTATAATTGTGTTCTCGGTGAGATTTATTCAATTTCATAAGTAGCCTCTTTTCAGGTTCAGCAAAAGGGACATCCACGAAAAAGGATCAGTCAAACCTGAGCCCAGGGTCTCCTGCAGTGAGATACCTTCATACCAAAATAACCTTACAGAGTCGATGAAAGAATGTCATCACTAAGTCACTCTATAACACAAATGATACACATAATACTTTTTATGTTTTATATCATGAAGTTATCTCATCAATTATGGATTTGCATTCCTTTCACACATTCATCCTTATTATACCAACAAATAAGGCATAACACACACCATACAACAACACTCCACAACACTTAGTATTTTACACACAATACACAACAGTTACAATCAATATTTTACGTCAGCCACATTTAGTAACTACGTCCAAAAATTCCAATGTATATTATTATATTTACGGTATAATAATACGCATCGTCACACATAATAAACCTAAACGTTACCTTTTTATCACAGTGCTTTACATACACATGCTTAACCTCGTCCTTAAGTGACAACGAGTAACGTCTCCAAGTCCTATAATATAATAAGATACGCATATTAAGACACATTGTTATGAATGATTGTTCACGTTATGGAGTTAAACATATTTATTCGTACTTCTTAAAAAATCGTCATAGTAATATTATGTGGTGGTGCCAAGGTTTGAGAAAAGTTTTTGATTTTTATTTGATAGTCTATGATGATGATTTTATGTATTTATCGTCATTTAGAAATCATTGTGAACATTTAAAGTTGTTACAAGATCAAAATGGTTCATTTTCGAATTCTGTCCAACATGATCCTTCGACATATTTAAATCTATAACTTCTAGTATAAAGCTCCAAAAACTATTTTGTAAAATTATACATAAACTACACTCTATAATCTTTTTATTGAATTAGAGTTTTTATCATAAAACCTTATCAATAATAGCAGTTTATTCATTCAAGTTTATATTTTCTACTGGATTAGACAGCTTGACATTACGTCACTAATCAATTCATAAATTCTTTCATACAACTCCAAACCTATATTTTTAAACTGTTTGAAAACTAGACTTTTAGAGTTTTCCATTGATATAAGAGTAGTTTTCTAACTCTTTCTGTGTAATTTCAGACCAAGTCACAAAGTGATCATTGTAACTAGTTTTAATAGATTAACATATCTAAACATTTTGATTTCTATATTGAGATTCACAACTCTAAATCATGATCTATAAAATTTAACATAACCTAGATATGTCGGTATTCAACACATATTAAAATCAAAATTTATCACAGAGCCTATAATTTTTCATAAAATTTTTAAATAAAATAATCATCTTTTCTTATTAATGGTGAAGGATTCTCGTCGTCTTGTAACCCTACTTTTTCCTCTTCTTCTCAAACTCTTATTTTTCTCTTCTCTTGCATGACATGGAGTGTTTTTATGTTTGTAAGAAGTTTTTCAAGAAGAAGAAAGATTGTATTTATAGAAAACTAAATCAATTAAAATAGTTTTAGTGGATAATTAGTGAATAATAAATTTAATTTAGGTGGATTAGAAATTGAAATAAAGGAAAATAAATACCAAAATTAGGTTTAAATCATTTTCGTATAAATACGATATTTTCGTATTAAGACAGTATTTTTCCGTATTTGCGCATTAGGGTTGCATTTCATTCATATTTTATATTTTTGTTATTATATCGTCAAATAAGGTTTTTAACCCCGCAAAATAAATTATAACGTACGACTATATACTATTCACGTTAATTATCGTAAAATTAAATTTTACGAAATTTTTTGAGTCCTTACAATGTCATGATTTTTGACAAACGAATTTTATAACCTCATTGTATAAATTATGACGTTCATTAATATAATATTTTTATTATTATTTGAGAAAATAAATTATCTTAAATTTTTTTTTTCGAATCTTTACCGTTTAGAACAATGCGTATATTTGTAATATAAGGAGAACAATAAATACAAAAAGTGTTCTTTTTTATTATATCGTCAAATAAACTTTCTAACCCAGCAAAATAAATTATAATGTACGATTATTTACTATTCATGAAACTAAATTTTACGAAATTTTTCGGGTCCTTATCATATTTTTGTCATATTTTTTTACAAACGAATTTTATAACCTCATTGTATAAGTTACGACGTTTAGTAAAATATTATTTTTGTTATTATTTGAGAAAATAAATTATCTCAAATTTTTTCGGACCTTTACAGTTTAGAACAGTGCATATATTTGTAATATAAGGAGAACACTAAATGCAACCAGTGCATATTCAAAAGTCGTCAAAGGTGAGGCCGACGTTATCTTCTTTATCGTCCTTGATTTTTTTTGAAGCACTGTTTAGAAGATGACCGTGACAAGTACACTATATTTTCATATATGGGCATTGTTTGTTCCAAGAACGACAACGACGTGAACCGATGATGAGAGGCATATGCGCAATATTTGTTTCGAGGGTGAAAGTGAGGACAATGACGGACGACGGATAGATTTAGGATTAAAATTAGGATTGTAATTATGGTCGGAATGATTAATGTAATAAATCATTGTAATCTATTGTAATAAATTATGTCCATATTTTGATTGAGGACAAAAAAGATCATGATTTAAATTTATGAATTAATTCATAATAAAAAATTTACACTATAACCTATTAGTAATTAATGGAATAAAACGCAATCTATTGATTATTCACTCAAGTGTGAACCTCAACAAGTCAACATGGAGCCAACACCCCTCGACCAATGATGTGGTAATTTCTATATTTATAAAATAGATCTCCTGTATGTAGTAATTGCATCTTGCAATTGCAAAACCTCATTCAACTCTGAGCATCATTGCATGAATGATCGTCTTGAGACTAGTGAATACTCTACTCAAGTTACTCCAATGATGTGTTTCTGTTGTTATCCTCTATAGTTTCATGTTACTTCATTCACGTGTCTATTCCACAATATTTTGGTAATAAGAACGTTAAGGATCATCAAATTCATGGTGCAAATGACATCACAACTACAATTATGCCATTGTTTTTGTAGCGATGAAAAACGATCACAAGCCTAGGCGACCATAAAGCGTGGACGTCTAGTAAACAAAGAGACAAAGCTAACAAGAAACTGACTCTGATGTTTGTGTGGAATTCTATCGACACAGGATTGTTCTAAAAAGAACAATACGAGTTACAAGTTCATAAGAACCTCAATCCATAATTTCAGAACATACACGAGTATCTTCCAAAAAGTCAGATATCGGTTCACAAAACCCTGTTAAGAATCATCAAAAAGACTCACAAGCGCCATTCGATGAAATGTTATGGTTTTCACCCGAGAACTGCAATGAGGCTGCACCAGAAGTTGCTGGTTTGTCTTAAGAGCCTTGTGCGAATCTGTTAGTCCATGAAGAACCACAAAAAATCCTGATGAAAACAAAATCGACCTCACCAAAAGTTTTTCGGCACCAAGAACTGCTTTTCTGTCTCTCCTGCAGGATCTTTAGTACGAGAGAACCGCCTGGAGTGGTGTACCTTGAACTTGATGGCAGGTACTTTTCGTGCCACGGCTTTCCATATCATCTGGACAGCATCGTCGTCCTTGGATGGATACCGGAACTCGAAGTGCTTCTCAACTTCTTTTAGCCTTTCCCACATGCGTGTCCATTCATCCCTTCCAATCCCCCTGACGAGGTTTATGAGATAATCTTTCTTGACGGCATCAGAAGTACGGACAAAGAGGCAGAACTCTGAGTAGTCTAGGACATCTTCGTAGGGAAGCTCAATTTCATCGCTGATGATGACGGGGACACAGTGACTGGCGATGGGGTCGAATAGGCGGTTCGAGGAAGGCGTGTCGCCAGCTATGTTGAGGCAAAATTTTGAGGAGTGCATTCCTTCAGTTGCTTTGCTAACCCCATCTCGCTGGACACTTCCAAATGTAAAGTGAACATCCTTCTCGTCTTTCAGAAGGTAAAACAGTTCCTGCCTCACTATCCCGCCCTAAATATGACAAAAGTCCACATTAGTACAAATTAATCTATTTAGAAAGCAACAAAAATTCAAGAAACACAGGCTGTAAGCAAACCGAGGTTGCAAGTAGCTTTTAGTACCAAGATATCAAAACGTCATTCTCCTGTATCTTGTGCTAGATATTTTGATGGTCATGATACTCGTGTCAATTTTTAACGGTTTGAACTCTTACCATTCACCAGAAGTATCAGGATAAAATACCAGGAGCCCTTGAGCAAGTTCTTTCGAGTTGTAACGTGAAGGTCCTGGGAGATTTTTTTTATCTCGAATGCTCCATTGATAAAGTTGGCTAAGCTTTGGAACAGAATAAAGTAATATGGCAATTAAGATAGAAGAATCAACTATAAACAGAACTTACATCTTTCCTATATATAGCACCCTGGAAGAACAGCAAGGTCGGACGACTGTCGAAACTTGAAGTATCATTAGAAAACGTCCCGATGACATGCTTGTAAGGAGCAATCACATCCTTCATAACATTCGCGATAGTCGGTGGATACCTCCCGAAATCAGACAATATGAACATTGCAGGCCAAAGCTGATTCCTT
Organism: Drosera capensis; assembly: GCA_001925005.1. Classification (NCBI taxonomy): domain Eukaryota; kingdom Viridiplantae; phylum Streptophyta; class Magnoliopsida; order Caryophyllales; family Droseraceae; genus Drosera; species Drosera capensis. The sequence continues at coordinate 16,912 of LIEC01010307.1, read as the reverse complement.
GCTTCTGACATGCTATTTGGATGGTGAGCCATGATCACATGATCTACACCACCCGACCTTTTCCATTCCTCCTGAGATTCCAGAAACTTAACCAACTTATCCTGCAACAGTTTGTCGTTGCCTCGTTTCTCAGTCGATTTGACTTTAGAAAACCGGTTGTACAACAAGGATGAAAAAAACGGCACGAAGATAACATCAGCTTCACTAGAGTTATATACTCTCCTAGCCGCTCCATCATGAGCATTCCCCGAGATCTTCGAAGATAACAGATCTAGAGCGAGCCAATACTCTATGCTATGTTGCAAATTCAACCCACCAGGATAACCAGGAATCTTAGTCCGAATATCCGGCCAAACACTGAAAACCTCCTGTTCCCAACCCAATAGCCCAAAATGAAACTCGGGCGGCAAATCATACATGAAAACCTTGAGAAACCTCTCACCACAATGCGAAACAGCATTCTCACAGTCAATAGACGAACCCCTTTCACCACCAGATCCCGATCCTACGGATTCCAATCGATCAGGGTCTGGACTCTCATCAGCAGTGTCATTCCTAGCAAGGACTTTAGAATTAGGAATCCTGCCATTGTACACAAGGCGAGGACGGCCAGTGGAACGCAAGACAAAGAACCAAGATATGATGAACAATACAGCGCTTAGCGTAAATAAAGAAACCAATGCGCTTCGACAGATGTTCCCCGACAACAGAGAATTCCTCTCGGCCATATTTCTCTAGTTCTCCACAGATCACAAATATATATCAGAAGATACCATTGCTAGGGTAACCAAATGGATACTTAACCAAGATTTTGAAACCAAAACAACTGCAAATTAACCATCAATGAGTTTGGAATTTGACAAATCAATACCCACCAACAATCATTCCCAGATCAAATTTCCAAATTAGATCCACAAAACGTGGAAAGCACTACCCAACAAATCACAATTCAGTCACGACAATAACAAACCAAGTTTTATCTCTATCTCATCATCATACTACATGGATATAACTCGATCCCAAAAGGGCAACCACAATCCGTCCAAAATATATTTTGCCAATGATAATGTGGGAGCCACAACCCAACAAATCAGTACCCAATAACGATAATGATGTCGACAAAAACAAACCAAACCCTTTGTTTGATTATGTGGGGTCGTCTACACAGATAGGTATTGATTCTCTTCTATCAATGACCAATCCCATATACAAAGCTACCCAATTTTACCGAAATTTCTCCAAATTCATACACAAAAAGGGTGAGAAACTGGAAATGAAGGTGGAAGGAAAACCATTGAGATTGAAAAAAAAAAAAAAAAAGAGTGTTCAATTTTTTGGGATTATTGTGTGAGAATTGAGATGAGATGAAGGTTGTTCGTTCAAGCTTTGCGTGTGGGTCGAAAAGTGAGGGATTCGAAAGGGTCACTGGAAAAACGGACTGGGATTTCTGTTCTTTTTTATTCTGTTGAGTTGTTCAAGGGGTGTTTGATATTAGTCCCTCCGTCAGGAATAAACAAACACTTTGGTTTGAGAATTTATGGATTCGAATTTTAATTTAGATTATAAAATGATTAAATATTATTTTTTATAAAATTATCGTAAATTATTAATGATATCTTAAATTATATATTTCAAATTTGATATAGTGAACTTCTCAAAATACATGTTGAATAATACAAAATGTAAAATGTTGTGTTTATTACGAGACAGATAGAGTATTATTTAAAATTGGACTTAGAGAGTGTGTCATAATATAAAAGCGTCTAGTAACAAATGAATGATTGAGATTAAAATAATACAAATCAAACCCATTTATTTTTAATCGTTTAATCTTAATCATTTATTTTTCATTAGACATGCGTATGTCGTGGCACATTCTTTTTTTCCTTTAAAATTACAAAAATCAAAACTAGTACTCCCTTCGTTCCATAATAATATAAATGCATGTGTCGGATCAAAATGTCTCCTATATTATGAAACAAAGAGAGTAATAGACACACATATATCGTGACATACTCTCTTTTTCCTTTAAAATTACAAAAATCAAAACTAGTACTCCGTCCGTTCCATAATAATTTAAATCTGTATGTCGTCATATATTATGAAACGAAAGAAGTAATAGAAACAAAAAGATTATGTTGTTATATGTGGTGTACAGTTTAAGCATAAACATATTTTGTCTAGAAATGTTGCACAACGATACTTATGTTGGTGTGTTATAATTGTAGGTACACATGGTATGGAGCAGCAGCATTAAATCTTGAAATTATTTGAAGATTTTCTGATTTCTTGTAATGATAAAATAATACGCATCGTTATCTTAAATTAAATATTTATATATGTGTAACTTGAATTATGCGACTGTTTGATCACCTATCTTATATCTTATATGTTAAATACAAGAATAATATAGATTACATCATTATCCTTTTTAAGCCTGCATATTAAACAATCCAAGCACTAAAAACTTTGACCAGGAAAATTGTAGCATTCAACTCAACGGCAAGGAAAAACAAAATCATTTAAAAAACTGAAATGATTTTTTGGGGAGATTTCTTGAATAATGTATATAAAATAAATAAAAAATAAAAAAAAATCAGTCACAAAAATTAAAATTATTTTACAAAATAAAATTATTTTTTGAGAGAAATTTCTTTAATATTATATTAAAACTAAACAAAATTAAAAGTAAAGAACCATTTAAAAAATAACACCTAGAATAAAACACTTTTATTTCATTAAAATAAAACAAAATAATAAATAATAATAATATCAAACATACCTTAATTTATCTTGGTTATGGTGTCTTTTTGGTTGTGATTTTGTCCGAGTAGTGTGTCGTTCACTAAACAAGTGACAATTCCTGTAATATTGAACAAGTGACAATGACTGTAATATTGATGAAAAATTCATGGAGTTAAATTTTAATTTGAATTTTCAAGTATTGGAAACTATTTATCTTAGATTAGTATTATATTTTATGTTTTCAAATAGTATCCATGATAACTAACATTACAATAACAAATAAAAATTGTCAACAAGATAAGATTTCCAAAATCATCATGTTAAAATTGATGTTTAAATGTTTAAGACAAAGTTAAAATCAATGTTTAAGACTTTTCAGCACTAATTATGTTAAAATTCATGAAAAAACCATGACTTCTTTCGCAAAAATATAAGAAGTTTGTCGAACACGATGATGTTGAAGTGTATCACCAAACACGACCCGCCTGCCGGGAATCAGTTCATACCTAGCCGGCGGGATGCCAATGAACAGATTGCGCGACCCCCGTCGCCTCAAGCAACCGATTACGTCATCGTGGATCCTCACCGGTCCTCTACTCCATCGCATTTTGATCAATGCAAAACATGATGCTGCGTGCGAAATCAAATCCACGATTTTCTCGATATCGGTTTGTATTCACGCTCGATCTCGCATTTGTGATGTTGTTAGGGTTCTATTGAGAGGAATTGGACTTGCTAGTGGATGTGAGAAATGAAATGAGATGATTGATTTGGTTCGATTCTGATTGTGAGTCGTGATTGTGTGTGTTCTTAATGGCGGTCGCTGAATTCGTGCTTTGTTGTTCGGTATGCGGAATAGAAGGTACTTTGAGTAGTGTTGGATAGTCGAGGGATTTGTGATTTGGACTTGGTGCAATGTTGTGATCTATGTCGTGTGTGAGGGAACTTCTAAGAAGAAATTGTTTCTGGTAGAAACGCACCTCCATTGTTCTTTTGGATTCGTGCGATTTTGTGTCGGTCGTAGTGTTAGGACAGTTAAAGTGGTAACGCTGTGAAATCGAGAGACATAGAGATGAGAATGTTGAGTTGGATGAATGCACATACTTGGAAATACAGGATGAACTATAAATTTTTGTCACATCGATAGAAGATAAGACAAGATTATCATAGAATGTGGTAGTATGAACATGTCGAATGCTTTAAAAGAGATGCAAAATGTTATCAGAGGTAGCACTCTGGAGAAAAATAGAAAGAGGAAGACATAAAAGGAGTTTGAAGAAAATACAAAAATGTAACATGAGCTATCATAGCCCTGCATATGACATTGTGCAAATTAGTAGTGTCGACATAATCATCTAGACGATCACTTATAATGGATTCTAGACTGATTTCGTTGTATGCCATAGTAATGCCTTGATTTGGATGATGCTGGTGTGGTCATGAGAGTCTTCAACATCAAGAACTGCAAAAGAAGTTTTGGCTTTGTTGGCAGTGAGAAATAGTTGGTTTTCGACGAGGAAGATGACACTGGCATTTTGATCTCTCCCAATACATCCCCAGTAGGAGAAGAGATAAGGCAATCAATGAGTCGAAATAAAGCTCTCCGAAGACAGTGATATGATTGACATGGTGGAATAAGTTAAGTATACTGAGTTTTTGATCAGCTTCTTATTCCCCAAAATTGAGTGGTCCAGTATTCTTCGTAGATTTGTTATTGCTACTTCATTGTGGAATATTAGCGTCGCTGAACTGGAATCGGACCATTTGGCTATTATTATCAACCATCAAGAAGCTGAGCGTAAAGTTCATATGAAGCTTGAACAAGCGTACATGACTATGAAGTGTGAGCACAATACTTGCCCAAATAGTCGGGAAGAGGAAAAGCTGGAGTGTGAGAATTAAAGAAAGTAATCAGTCATCTGCTTTTGTCCTGTGCTTTTAGTCGTTTTAGTATCCCTGCAAAGAGTTCATATAGTGGGTGAGCAGGGCATGTTGCTCAATTGCCTGTATTTTTTGTTCTTCCGGGACACATATACATTAACCTTTCTAAGGGAAATCCTTCGGGATTTCCTTTTAATATACATTAACCTATCTTGGTTGCTCTTATTTTGTGCATGCTCAATGTTTCTACTGTATTTTCAGCTTCTTCATTGGTAAAGTAACAAGTTAAAAATGGCTTTTTACCCTGAGGGTAAACTATCACTTGGAAAATGCCATGCTGTATTTTACTTGATGATTTAGCCATGGTTGAGGCATTCACTATCTCTATTTCACCATTGACACTTGATATGGAGTCCATGGTCTGTGCTGCTGCATATTAGTTTATCTCCCTGCCATTGGTCTACGCCTCAGACCTTGTGATTGGCTTCTTGCAGGTGTCTGCTTGACTATAGCTTTATGGCTGTCCAACTTCACCATTCTTTCTCAGTATTCCAATTGGGATTTCCTTCAATGATGATTGCGTACCTTCCTTGGCACAATAACGGTCTGTGGATGCTATCCGTTGTAGGCAATCAGCAATATCCTTACGTTCTGTGCTTCGTCTATATCTAAAACTCGTCACTGTTTTGGCCTGCCCATCCAGGAATGGATCAGAGTTCTGTCAAAGTGGAAGCATGTTGTATGCGAATGGGATGCCCTCCATCATATGTAGCGGAGGTAAACTCGGGGTTCCTGAATCTTGCCAGCATATGTACAGCTCCATTATATGTTACTTTTATAAGGTCTCTTCAAACCTATAAAAATTTCTGTAATGCTAGCTTACTCATTTTTTTTCTATTGTATCGGATCGCGGAGCATCCAGTGGGAGGGCTGCATGATCCCCATGGCTCTTATTGACAATTGTGCTCAACTTTGCAGTCAACAAACTCAAGGTATCAAATACACATGCAACGTTTATACGGTCATCCAAGGTATCTAATAGACTATTGAGTGTCATCCGGTTTATCCTTGACAAATGTTTTTTGTTTTTGTTTTTTTTTTTTGGTTCCTTTTGTTCCTGGTTCTTCTCGAGTTGTCAAAGTTGTTAGATGCTGTTGGTCTTGAGCACCAAAACTCTAAAATCTATCATCGTCTCTACTAGTAGTCTAGTAGTAACCCCAAACCGCAATGCTAGGAAACAACCAGCCAAAACATCCTTGTAATGAGGGATTGTGTTCCTTTTATATATATATATATATATATATAAAAGAAGAGTTTCGGTTTTGAAGTCTTGTTACTTGTATCTGCATTGTTTTGATGAAAGCTAAAGAGTTGTTATTGTCTTGTGTATTGTCCTACAATAATTTAATAAAAGATCATTGGGACTGTAAGATTTGACCCTTGGCATTGTGAATTCAAACAATAAACTATGTCCTCGTTTCTACTACCACTTATTTGCGGTTTTGCACCTCACATTGCAAACTCACAAGCAAACATTTACTCTATATGAGCTCATCATTTTGGACAATATAACCTAAGCTTGCCAATAAATTTGGATTTTACAGTTCTAACGACAGTTTTTATCCTTCCTCTCAAGAGGACGGATAAACGAGGTTTTTCATACATCGGTAGTGGCATAATTCTATATTTCAATGCATGTAATTTTCTGTACTTTTTAGTAGAATTATTGGATATATCAAATCTGCATGGATATACATGTTATCAACTTTTATCCCCTACATTTGTCATCTGTCACAATTCATCCTTAGTTATGGATGCTCTAAGCTCCTTGCATCTGGCCACGGTGAACAACATACCTGAGTATAATTCATAAGAAAAAGTTTGTTATAACTTGTGTCATGAATAATCTCCCTGTATAGGATGTTGCATACCGTAGAGGGTTCTTTATAACAAGATTTTAATTGTATGATCCTCCTAATTTGCTGTTATTTTTCTATATGTAGATGTTATCAGCACGACTGTTGTGATGAAGTCTCACAGTTCTTGGACTTGCAACACCAGAGGAGATTAGAACAAGTCACCAAGGAGGAGTGGGTGGAGTGTCAGAAGGAATTATTTGAGTAGCAATAACAAATTTGCTCATGTATAGAACCAAGTCACCAACAGTACATCAGGTGGTGGACAAGACAGGTACCCAGGGGAATGCATTTAAACTCTTCCCTGTCCCCTTCCTCAATTTTCTGTTACTATTTCAAAAATTTTTCGAAAACCATAAAAAAAGAAAAAAAAAGTGGTAGATCCCCAAAGCAGATTCGCTGTTCCCTTTTTGTACACATATGTGCTTTACATTTTTTTACCTGCACCAAGAAATGTGAGGGCTTGTTCAACTTACAGAAACCGAGTTGATCGGACATTTCTATCAAGTATGTCAGGTCAGTAGCATGGTTCTCGTAGAAAATAGCGTCTTAATTTACGAGATAAAAATTTGTGTTATATTCTGTGTCAGGTTTTAGTGTAACGGGAGACGTACGCTGTGTAAGGAATATATGTGAAAGGTGAGGGGGTGTCTGGAGAGCGAGGCTGTGAGGGTGAAAAACGCATGAAAAAAAGCAAAGATGCGTTAGAGCCTGGGGGCTCACACCCACACGAGCGGTTTCCCTTTTTTTAAGAGCTGATAGCAGCACAACAATGCATGCAATGCACATTTCTGCACGAACTTCCACTGCCCAAAAAGCAAATAAAACTGCCCAAATACAATATACTCTTGACCTTGGTCAGAGAGAAATAGATGGTTTGTTGTGTGCAGGTGCAAGTGCTTCACGTGTCTTCTCCCTTCTAGTCCCCCCCTTTTTGGCTCCTCTTAATGTAAATCTCTTGATCTTCCATTTTCATAAACTTGTTTCTATTTTATGGTCATTTGAGTCAGTTGAGTCGTTTAGAGTTAAGTTGAGTTGAGTTGAGTCGTTCCGGCGACAATGCCGATGGATACATATCAGTTTAGGAACAGAAAACTTGAGCTTTCGTCTCCTCGTCCTCTTCCGCTTCATCGGCCACTTTCCTTGAATCCCTCATTTGGGTTCATGGGCAAGAGGGGAAATGATGGAACTGAACTGGGTTTAGGAGTTCTCGCTCATGATCAGGCATTGATGGGGAGGGGTATGATGAACAGATATGGTGATCAAGCTGGGAGCAATGGGAGTTCTGTGTTTGCGGCGAAGAGGAATGAGGCGAAGCAGTCGATGCAGAAGAGAGGAAATCACTGTACAAGAGGGCATTGGACACCTGGTGAAGATGCCAAGTTGACACAGTTGGTGGCTCAGCTTGGTCCGCATAACTGGAACTTGATTGCTGAGAAGCTTGAAGGAAGATCAGGTACCCTTTTTTACTATCTGGGCCAACTACTGAAAATGGTGGGCCTTAAAAGCACAATGGTTCGGCGATTGATAAAAGTTATTGTGCACTTTGTCTCGTCGCGTCCATATAGCTTACCCCATTTTATAGGATTAGAACTTGAGTTATAATTGGTGTCGAGACAATTACAAATGATATAGTATCCTTTTAAGAGTTTCATGATTTTGGGGGCCCAAGTATCATGGCCTCATAGCGCTTAATCGAGTGACTGCCCTATCGTGTCAAAGTGTTTGGGGTGTTATTGACAACATTCATTGCTGGATTTATCAATATAGGCTTATAGTCCCTTGCAAATGATGCTGTGATGTCATAAAAGATTACATGTCGCCTTTGTTCAGATCTCAGTTTCTGTGAAGAAAATGCAGGAAAGAGCTGCAGGTTGAGATGGTTCAACCAACTGGATCCAAGGATAATAAGAAGGCCATTCACAGAGGAAGAGGAACAGAGGCTGAAAGCTGCGCACAGAGCTTACGGTAGCAAGTGGGCGCTGATTGCGAAGCTGTTCCCTGGAAGGACCGACAATGCGGTGAAGAATCATTGGCATGTGAGCAATGCCAGGAAGCACAGAGGAGAGCCCTCCTCTGCTGCTTACAGGAAATGGAAGCCGTCTCCTCCTCCTCTTTGGCCGACCTGCTATTCTGTTGTCAAGTATGGTTATAATGGTAACACCTCAGGGATGGAAATAACTGCTTCGACCTTGACTGGTGATCAGACTGGTGTCTCGACCTGCAGTGATCTTTCTCTCTCGTTGTGTTTGAACAAGGATCTGAATGCAAGTTTGGTGAAAGGTATGATCTATTCCAGTTAAATCAGTTCAAAGAATGATGATGTTGGAGATAATCTGGATGTGTCATCACCCTTCTTTGATTGCACAGTTGAACATAGGATTTGTTGGATGAGCATGGTTTGTTGGTTAATCATTCGTGTCTAGAGTGTCTTGATCATGGCTTTCAGTCTAGAAAATTGCATTAATCAGTGTTTCCTCTAAAACTCTTATTAAGCAAGGACCTTCGGCACTTAATCCTTTTAGGATCATCTTAGGTTTGCGGTTATTTCGGACATTATAATTTGCTGAACTTTGGGTGAACATATGCCATTCTTTTGTTCTCTCCAAACTCTCCCCCTTGTGATGAAAGGAACTTATCAAACTTTGTTGTCAATCTGTTTGATCGATTTGTAGGTGATCTGACGATTTCGGGTGAGCAGAAGAACACGATTTCAGGTTCCAGCTCAGATTCCAACTCTGGATGCTCGACAATAGTTGCCAACAAGGGAGGCGCTGAACATGACAACTTCAAGCTGAACCTTCAACTCTATGACTTCCTTGGGCTAGGAATTAGCACTTCGTCTTTATCGACAATTAACACCGCAGAACTTTAACCAGAAAAAAACCAAAACAGAAACATTTTACTCATTTTGTAGACTGTCCGTTACAGGTTCTGTTATGTGCTGAGGAAAAAAAATGTGAGAGTTGTCTTGTTTTTTTGCATCCTTATCTGTGTGGTGTACAGTTACTTGAACCATGAAAAGGGGAGAGCACACAGTGAAAAAGATAACGAATGCCATGAAAATCATCTGGTTTTGGACTATGAAATTCGAATATGGATGCCTTGAGTCAAATGTTTTTAGAGTTTGTGCCTGAAAATCTGGAAAATATTTAAAAAATGTTTTGTGTTCTCAAATTAAGCTGAAGGTCATAGGCAGTAAAATATGGAAGAACATGCTTGTGCTAAAAGGTGTGTATATATATATAGGGTAGTATTTTTTATCAGTCCTATATGATGTGGTTAGGAAGGGTTGGCTCAATGGCAAGATATGGCTTATATTTGAATTTTTGGAAGGCATGAGTCGTGGATGGTTACTGAGCAGATTTGTCATCGACGGGAGTCTGGATGCTACTTGTTGTCGCCCTGCAAATACCCGAGTCATATCTCCCACCAGATGTGCTTGTCTATGTCGGAGTCAGAACTACTCCAGGAGCTCGGCATGTTTCATGCTCTTTTCACTTTCCGTTGCTTCATCGATCTCGTCCAGCAAGCTTAGCTGTTGAAATAAACTGATGAAGCACCTATGTTCAGTATTACTTGAAAGGAATAGCTCGAAAGTATAAGCTGTAATAGTCATCAAGATACTATGTAAGTTCTCATCTGTTACAGGTGAATATGTTTAGTTTCCTGTACAATGTCGGGAAAAAAAATAATACAATGACTTCTACCAATAACCAATTGAAGACAAACCTCAAAGTGCACAACTCAAGTGGGATCAAGGCAAAAATGAAATCTGTAGTAATACTTGTATAACATTTCGTATATGGAATTAGACTTATTATTGTTATTATTTATTAGAAACTCTCTCAGGAAGATGCCGGTGGAGGTGGTGGCTCGTGGCCGGGGTTTGGGCCGGGATCTGGATAATCGTTCACATCGATCAGCATTCTCCCTTCTTCTTCTCATATTTTCTTGCTGCAGACCCACATATCCATCATGCCCTGAACACGGAAAGCAAGAAATTTTAGGAAAGATAACACTTCTGCACTGTATCGACAATTTAGTTCCGATCAACAACACTAGCTAAACCTCAAACTGATAAATCTTATTTTGCATCTGATACTTTTATTAAACCAATGTTCTATTGCACATGAAACGTCAAGACACATTGATTCACATCATACTTGTTAGTAGATTAATACAGATTAATCAAAATCAAGACAGAATCATAAACAAGGAACACAAAACTTAGTCGAGGCAAGGAAATCCTTTATCTTTAAGACAGTATTGTCCCGTCCTAATGCTATCGGTTACTGTCAATCTATCTCCCAAGATATAATGACTAAAAGAAAACATTCGAACAGGAGCACACCAAACTCGAAGGAACGTCGTACCTTTTGGTGTTTTAAACTCTCCTCGATTGGACTCGGACATCAGATGCAGTGACTCACAGCGGACGCCAAAAGGGAAGAGATGACTCTGCGAGCAGATTGTGATTATGTGGATTGCAGTGTGTTTTAATGCTGTCCAGAATGCTCGTATTTATAGAGCTGAGGAGATGAGGGTTTTGCTTATGGACGAAAAACATCAGACTATTTTTGGAGGAAAAACGTGACAGTTTCATAACTGTCTACTCTGCCAACCGTTTCTTTGATTAGAGTAGATTAAAAATTGGGCCAAGACTGTCCACAGATAAAAAATAATTTATTAGTTGGGTCGGTTCACGCACACACGGGATTTGATCCGAGCCAAGCCTAGCCAGAGTAACGCGTGTGTGTGGCTTGTACCACACATATGTCCTCTCCTCACACAAATATTTGACTTTATAAGGGGCTTCTATCCTTATAAGAATTCCAATATGGATAGCACCTATTTTTCCTCACAACAACATTGTACACCACAAATTTTAGACATTAACATTTCATTCATCCGAAATCGATTACTAAAAATTAAACATACCACGTTCATCTATTTCGAACGTAGTTTACAACAAACCCAAAATTATAATATTCTGACAACGGAAGCACCCTTAAAATACGGTTCGAAATGACCGATTTCTCACAATACCAACGTAATCAAACATTGAAAACTTCAACTTGATGACTTTTAGTCAAATCTAATCTAGATAAATAGCCTTGTCTTTGATTAAGGATATAATGGTTAGTGAGAAGAATTGTTTACGAGCTGAGTTAATCCTTCTTGATCAAATCAGATCATGACACCATTCCAAAAATCAATCATATCGACATATCAAGTGAACATGATAAAAATCCATATCGGCATACCAATAAACCTTTACTACTTAGTCAATTCCCAAGTTACCAAACTCTTCCGAACCATTCATTATTCAACTAATAAACAGAATCAAAACCTACCCAAACAGAACAGTAATCATCAAACACAAAGAAAAACAAACCAAATAAAATCTGCATCATCCAATAAATCACAAGCCAAATATTTAACATCCATGAAAGAAAATGAGAATCAAAGCCAAGAACTCTAACCTGAGCACAAAGATCTATGATTGATGGTGCTTGAACCACAAAATTCATGCTTCCTGTCATCAACCAAAACCAAAAACAGAACACCCAAATTCAGTATCTATATACTCATCACATACATCAAGCAAAAAATTCATCGTAACTCGATACATATGTTGGATCAAGTAACATACTCGATGCAGGCACAGCTGAAACAAATCCAACAGATAAAACCATTGACAGAACAAGAAGGGTGATCGCGGTCGGAGCACAAGCAGAGCTACCCCATTTGATAGTCTCCTTCATATTTGAAGAAGGAGAAGAAGAGGAGGGAATATTGAGCCAGCTGATAAGAGCCTGGCAAAAAAACAACAACAACAGAGAAGCATACAAGAAATTTTGGTGATGATGAGAGTTTGGGATTATATATACATGGTGTGAGATGAGAAAGAGATGTTGATTTTTGGAACTACATCCGTCTCACACGATGCAAAATTTGATATGTATACAGCGACGATCAAATATAATTTTTATAAATTTATCGTGAAACGTCAATGGTTGTGTAAATTGCGTATTTCAATCTAATAGATGTTACGAGACGATCAGATGTGATTTGATATGAAAACGAAACTTATATTTATAGATATAGAATATTAAATACGTATATGTTATAAAATATATGGAACCGACGGAATAGTATTTTTGTGGGATTGTTTGAATATTACTATAGTGATGTGTTGATTTTAGGGCTTCCTAATTAATGAAGATTCTAGTAGGACTTGCTTTCTGGTTTAGTGTTGATTGAATTCTCTTTTAGGATGCCGTTATCTACTTGATATTTATTATCAGAACATATGAAGTTTGTGCCTTTTTTATCAATCTGAAATGAATAGTAGGAAGCGGAGAAAGATGTGTATAATGTATGTCTAGATGTCGTTTTTTGTAACTTTTCTTTAAATTTGTTTATTTTTTTATCCAGCCGATTGGGAAGGACCTACATACTGGTCAATTAAAACTCTTTCAATATCGGTTTTCTCCATTCACGCATCTTGAATTCAAAAACTTATTTGAGAGAAACCAAATTTTCAGCCATTTTGCTCAATAAATCAATGGCCTCATTGTACTCTTTTTTATCACGTGTTTTTCTGATTACTCGATATTTAGATTGTTATCATCATATTTAGAGGCTATAAGCTTTGATAAATCAGTGGGTTACATTAAGCATCACGTATGCTTCAATTTCAAAATATAGAGAATTTGACCACTCTTGTTCAGGATTTTTGTATAATCACTTATTGGGGGAGAAAAAACGTGGTGGAAGTTATTCCGTCAATCGCTACACAAGAATGGTTACATGATTATAACACATTAACATTGTAAATATCACCAAATAGAACAATATTTCAATTCTCCGTATCTCAACCATGGGATAACTAAGCATGGAGCGACATTTGAAGATTAGGAGACAAAGTCACTGTCATTAGCATTTCCCTGATCTACAAACAAATGTTTGCAAATTAAGTACTCCATCCCCGTTTATTTTACAACATGTGCTTGGATAAATAATAAAGTTGTTTAAATTACGAATCGTCTGTGGAACGGTCAAATATCGTTTTATACAAAATCATAGTGATAATTATGACAGTTTAAATTATGTACTTCATCTTGGGATAATGGCGTAATTGTCCTACATCATTAAGATGAATAATAAAATTTTTCAAAATATATGTTGAATAATGTATCATTGTTGCAAAATAAATAGGACTAAGGGACTAATAGAGTTTACTAAAGATGCATTTTTTTACTTAGTGTTGCAAGGTCGATAATAACACATTATTCAAAATATTTGAGGTAAGTGAGTTCAAATATGTTATCATCTCCGTTTCAAAACAATTATATTATTTTAGTCAGTCTCAGATTATTTGTAACATTTTCATTTTTAGAAAATATTGTGTGGTTAGAAATTAAAGAAAATAAAAAGAGATAGATTATGTGATGGAGAGTTCAAATTGAAAAAATAAATAAATCTAAATTTACGTATATAAAATAAATATTATAATTATAATAGAACGAATTGAATAAATAAAGCATGATGCTAACACCTAGATTTTGATACCACTTATGATTAGAGTAAAATATTTTCACAATATAAAAAGTTACCCTGCAGAATAGACTGTCCTCACATAACATGATAAATATGAGAAACCACTCGACAATCATTTAAAAGAACTTTTGTCGATATCCTAACTTCAGACTTATCTGGAGATAAATTTGACGAGGTTCATAAAATGTCAATCGATGAAAACAATCGAACAACGAAAACGGATCAACAGGGCTGTTGTGTTCCAACAACACAGGTGATCCAATACTCTAACAAAAAAAAAAAAAAAAAATGGAGGTTTTTTTCCTTGTTTCATGATGATCCAAGGATGATGATTGTACATGGCACAAATATTGTTGGAATGCAACAGCAGACGATCCAAGTGCTCGAACAACTTAAAGTGACTGTTTATGATAACTTTTCTACCAGATGTGTGTATATAATTAAGAGAAAATAACACATTACTTATTGAATTTTTGATCTTTTTCATATAATCCTATTCAATTTTAAAAATAGATACATGTCTTTTTTCGGTAGGATTTTCTATAAAAAAAAATATAAGCTTTTAGGAGGATCATGTGTTAAAAATTAAGATTTTTTTCATAATTAAGAGAATTAAATAAGTTTTTTTATAATTCAAAAAAATAAAATATGATCGAATGAAAATTAAAAATAATTAAATATTATTTACTCCATAACTAATACAATGTTGGCCGAAATTTGTTTGGTTGAAACATAAGAATAATAATGATTCATGAATATCTTAAAAATTCCAACGAAGTCAATGCCATGTTAATAAATGAAGTTTGGCCAAATCACCCAAATAGTCAACCTTTCTATTCACTTGCTTCGATCTGGCTGCGCCATAATCAAAATTTCTCTTTCTTTTTTTTTTTTCCTTCTCAACTTGTAGCAGTATATCATTATTATCATTGCTTTGGTGTGAGACTGATCTTGTCCGACGTATAGAGTTTTGATGGTTCGGTACACATTTAATATGCACCATAAAATTTACAAAAATAAAAATTAAACTGTTGCTAACAACGTATACAGAAGGTACTTTTAATTTCAAAGAAAAAAAGAAGGTATTTTTGTGTGATTAGAAAAATACAATGAATTTTAAATTAATGACTTATTTAAAAAAATATATATCATAAAATGTTATGATATTCATATCGATTAGGTCAATAATCATCTGATGGGTTATAAATAAAAAGAATAGCCTCCCACCACACTAAGTTTTTGGGATTGGATATCCTCTTGATCTTGGGTCCCAATGTAGATCAAGATTAACGATAGTCATTGTTAATTAATCGTGAAGGATTAATATGATGTTAAAGCTCATAAGTTCGAATGACTTAATCACTTTGTGTAACCATAATTCAAAAATGTTCACATTTTCAATCCAAAACAAATGTTCATTTATGTGGAATTTATCCATCATTTTTCTTTTTTAATTACGAATGAGCAGAATCTATCTTTTTTTTTTTTTTTTTTTTTTTTTTGGTTTACGGATCGGTTTTTTTTTTGGAAAAAAAAAAAATCATGTTTGATCAAATTTACCCTTCAATGAAATATAGTTTCCCAAATTCGTTATTCTTTCAATCAAAATTAATGTCCAAATCTTCTCAATATTCCTGATCTCCGCCTCTTGCCCTAATTTTGGCCACCGCCACCCTATAATTAGACATAGAGAACCGAAGCTTCGGGCTGGGAATGGAGGCACTGGAAGTACGTTTCATCAGCAGCAGTACTGCAAGAAGTGTTGGCGAGAATGTGATATGGGATCAATGAGCCGATTGGGTAGAGATGGGTATGGAGAGATTGGATTTCAAGGCGTGGATAAAAGTGGGGTTGTAGTTCGTGGATGGAAGTGAGGAAAAGGTAGTTGGCATTGGGAGCAGAGGATGCCATTTCAAGGTCTTCTTCGTGGAACAGTGACAGCAGATCTCCGATGGTGGTCGCCAGAAGTCCCGGAATATATTTGGAAAGGTGATAGCCAAGAAGATGCAAACAGGACTGCTGGCAATACATACCACCGTGCTGTTATGCGCCACACAGTTTTCCTGCGCACTGTTTGTTTGTGTTGGAGTGCGATTTCGTTGATATTTTGTAAGTGCACTGGTTTTTTTCTTGTATGAGCTGTTTGTTACGGGACCAACGACGACAGATATCGACAATGAGCGACGTATATGCACATTGTTTGTTTCGCAAATAAATATAACGATAACAATGGATGACGATGATTGTAGTAGTAGCAACGGTTAGATTTAGAGTTTTTAGATGATTGTAATTTAAAATGGATTGTAATAATTTATTTTCTTATTTTACGTGAGGACAAATAAGATCATAATTCAAATCTATAAATTGATTGGTAATGAAAATAAATTATCATGACCTATTGATAATTGATGATGTTAAATCATTTATTATCCATGCATATTGAAAGTTGGGAGCTCTCTCATATAAAATATAAGATCTTATGTTATCAATACTAAACTTACATCGGTGATAATTCTTACATATTAGATGATATATGTACGTTTTGAGTTCATTTGTTATAGTTTATTTTTATTTTATTTCTATCTTTTGTTTGATTTTACTCCTTTAACAAGATTTGATACAATATGATTATCTTTGATGGTAAAACAAATTGATGATAGTTCTGAATGATTTGACTCAAACCCTATTTAAATGATATATTTGATCTCACCTACTATAATATATATATATATATATATATACATTAAATTAATTAAAAAAATTAGGTATGAGATAAAAAAATAAGAAAAAAATTAATGATGATT
>LIEC01010306.1:2463-26295 GCA_001925005.1 Drosera capensis | reverse complement strand
ACAAAGCACCGGCGTAAAAGTCGAGGGATCTCTTCCTCTGCTCTCTTTTTTCAGTAGAGTAGTACTGTTGTATTTATTGCTGCTGGCTTGGCTATGCTCTATGTTTTGTGTTCCTGTATTCTCTCCAGATCTCTCACCTCTCCTTGTCATGGATACTGTTCCTGTTTTTTTTACATTTCCGGTCCTTTCTTTATTCAACTTGACTCGGCTAGCATTCTCAGATAAAGATAAGATTGCTGTCCCTCCAAGAGCAAGTTAATTCTACTAACATGTGTTCACAAACAATTCAACCAACGACCAAATCTAGTCTGACCCTTTCTTTTATTCTGAGACACTGTATTCTAATGACATCAGGAGTGGAATCCTTGATTTAAGAGTGAGGAAAAGAACCCTATATCATTGAATCAATTAACTTAATTTATCCAAAAAACAAAAAGGATATCGTATTTTTTGTCTCATAATAAATATAACATATTTTCGACGCGAGAATTTATGTGCATTGAATTTCGTGATACTAATGACATTTATATTTGTTGATGCAGAAAATCCTAAGATTCGATGGGCTAAAACATGTGGAGAAGCCCAACATCACTAAACCAAAAACTTATGAGAAGACAAGTGGCAAATAATATTTTATTATAAATACTCATCATGCCATCCTAAACAGATGACTTCTCTTCGACCTACTCTACAATCACTTAACGAAATCGTAAATCGTTATTGATTTAAGTAATGGAGTTGATACCCGGGATCCCGACCTCAGGCTCATATAATCGGTTTGTTATTTTCTTGTGTGATTGCAGGTGTTAGATTTCGAGTAGGGCCTGGACCCACAAACCGACCTTCACCACATAAACGTTCGGACTCACAAACCCGATTTTCGTCCCGGTATACAACTTCCTACACCAACAATATCCTTTTCGTTTTCTGAGAAAGAGGAGTGGAGAAAAAATAAAAAATATAATGGAATCAGTTGATCTGATATAAAGTTAAAACTAAATATGTTTTGATACTTTTATTTTTTTAAAAATTATAAATATAAAAAAAATTATTTTTATAGGATATCTAAATTGAGTACCTCCCTCCGTTCCATATTATAGATCACATTTTTTAATCGGATTTTTTCAAAATATAGCCAAAAAATTATATTAAGTAATCTTTTCAAATAAAAAAACACCAAAACAAATCAACATATGATACAATACACCCGCGATCTCCTTCCTTTTCTTCTCTCAGTTTCTCTCTTAAACTCCATTTACATCTCACTATTACTAAAAAAATATTTTTTCTTCGTCAAATCCTATAAAAATTCAACAGTTATATAAATTCGTGTGATGGGTCAAATCGTTCATTATATTTTATTTTGGGACGAAAGTAATAATTGTTTATCTTATTTTTTTATAGAATGGGAGGAGTGTAAGAAGATTATTTTTGGATTCAGGGTTTTTTGGGTGGTGTGAGCCGTGCGAGACGCGGCCTGCTTCCCTTAGCAGTCGATTTCTATTATTCACTGGCTGATGGCGACTAACGGCCCATAGATCTACGGGCCGGCCTTATGGGCTAACGTGAGTTACTGAACTACACTATAATAGTATCACTCACCGACTGCATACAGTCCCAACAGATAAAAGTATGCTTCGGCTTAGTATAAACCCAAGCTGAAAAACGGCGCGGCCCTGATATAAAATCTTTTTCCTCCCAAAGCCATTGCGGGCCTAATATGATCAGGCCTGTTTTTATGGCCATTATTTTGCCTCAACCCCTTTCCAGCAATGGCTTCAGCTTGCAATGAAAATTGCTGGATCTTTTCTGGTATTACAAAATGGATTGACTACTTTTTTCGATAATAGTTATTGTTGTTAGACAAGAAATTCAGATTCTATATACTACAAGTTATGTTAATCACGAGTGTCCTGCATCATATGGGACGAGGAACATTTCCAGAGATTTGTAGGGGTGTCGAAAATGTTTCGACCAGAGTTAACTGCATTACACAAGCAACATGTTTCAAGTTCATAGCAACCGTGTTTACCAACAAATTGTTCCCTTATATTTGGGGAAGTATATAAAGTTTAAACGATTGTGATCCGTATTCTTTTAATCAGAAAGGGCTTCAATTAACCGTTTTCATACCGGATGTAACGGAGATTCAACCAAGAGATAATTGAGACTCATCTGTAACAAAACACACAAAAGAGGGTTAATCTTCTGCCTCAATTTACATCAAACCAAACTAATCAAAACAAAGAATTTATCAGGACATAACAAATCTCTCATTTCAAGCTCAATCTCTCCAACACCACCTCACCAGCCGGCAGCAGCAACATCCAGCGACCCAGCGGCGGCAGCCGCCAATGCAACATTAGCACCCACCCTATTCACCACCGTCGCCACCATCTCATCCTCCTTGGCCGCCACATTCTTCTTCTCCTTCGAATGAGGAAACAGAATCGGACCATAATGATGGACCGGCGTGGAATTAAAATCAAGGCTAAGCAACAACACCACCATGATGACCGACGACACGAACATAGGTATAGGCCCAAAGAACCACATCAAAAGATCGAGAGCGAAGTAAAGGGCCCTCAGTCCCAACTGCCAGAACTCATTTCCACGGATCACAGGCACCTCCACGTAATGGATGGGGATGTTGGAGTTCGGCATGCTGATCAGGTAGTTGGAGTGGATGAACTTTCGGGTGGAGTGGACGAAACAGGAGAACGCTAGGAGGAAGCAGACCAGGAGGCTGATGTATTTTAGGGTCATGGTGGATGATCTCGTGTCTCCATAGATTAAAGTGCTTTGGAATACTGTCGCGTTGCTTTGGATCCAGGTTCCGATTAGGGAACTAAGCGTCAAAGAGACTGTCGCTAAGTATGTGGCCGCGGAGATGTTAGAGGAGATCACCGTTAGAGGTATGCTTGATTGTGTCTCGTCCTGCACGTTACATGACGGGTAATTGCTCGTGTTTGATTTTCATGTAAGAATAAGTTCATCGATCTAAAGTTTACTTGGACTGATCATAAGAATTGGGATGATATGAGATTATTTGTTTGATCAAATATTGATATCGTACCTTCATGACTCGCTCAATCCAGGCTTTGGTGTCGTTGTTCTCGAATCCGATTGCTGTCGTGTGGGGGAGACGGATGTATCTGTATAACAGGAAGAGATGGTAGCTGAACATGATCAGGAGGCCGCTCGGGACCAAAATCAGATCGAGATTCTCCTTCTGAAACGCCATTGTTGAGTTCGAACTGATCCCCTGTTGCTTCTCTTTTAATTTACTCTCCCTTTCCTTTGCTTATTTGTGATACTGTTGTATTTAACTTGACTTGATAGTAAGCTATTTGCTCTAATCAAATTGAGATCAACTTTGGTTCCATACAGCTTAGATGGTTACAATATGTGGAGACGGCTTTGTCGGTTAGGGGATTAAAGTTTTCCATCTTTATCGACTTGTTTGCTTAGTTCGTGGATTTCTAACTTTTGACAAGTTGTGCTTTGTGGCTGCATTTGTATACAAATGGGAATTTGGTGTTCTATCATGTATGATCATGATTAATGAGAGTGACATTATTCTTACTTTTACATTCGAAGTGAGTTAGACAGGTATGGCTTCACCTATATAATTGCATTTGTATTTTCTGTACTAGTTTGTATAATTATCATTCAATTCTATGATCTAATGATTTCCATGTGCAATACAATTATCACGTTTAAAAAACAGGAAAATAAAGCTAGCTCTAGTAACGTGCAAGTAGTATATTGAAAGGGAGTGTTGTTTGATAAATGCTGGATATTTGATTGC
Organism: Drosera capensis; assembly: GCA_001925005.1. Taxonomy (NCBI): domain Eukaryota; kingdom Viridiplantae; phylum Streptophyta; class Magnoliopsida; order Caryophyllales; family Droseraceae; genus Drosera; species Drosera capensis. Next base: position 22,484 of record LIEC01010306.1, on the reverse strand, counting down.
TTGTGCGCTCAGCATTATACCAAGATGGATATCCATTTTGCGTAGCGCGTGAGGAATCATCCCCAAAAGAAGGGCAGCCCCTAAAAGTCAGTGACTGCTTCATAGCTTCATCAACTAGGGTCGTTCCATGTTGTCCCACATTGGAATGTATTTCCTACCTCCTAAATTTTTTACAAGTATACATATTTCGAAATTTTATTTAATACAATAAAATATTATTTTTTTATAAATTATTCTGAAATATTAATGATAGATTAAGTTTTAAAATTTAATTATAAAATCAATTTAAATTTTTTTAACATCGTTAATGATAACAACGAAACAGTTTGAAGTGGATGTCGTTACAAAAAATATGGGACGGAGGAGTAACACATTGATGTTGCTCGAATCTGCTATCGAATGATTGATGGATTGTATCATCTTCTGAATCGATTGTATATGTATATTGCTAATGGAAATTTATACTGGACGGAAGGAGTAATTATTATTGAAAAGATATAATCTAGATAATAAATAAGACGATTTAGGGGATAATTATGAGAATAAGGATTTTAACATAAGATAATCTTATTCTAATGTGTATGATATTCCTCTAATTATCTTCATAACTAGAATTCTTTTAAAAGATATAGTTGTCTTCTATCTTGTAAAATGTATAAATATAGGGGGGTCCAAGACATAGACTCTTCAACCTCATATTCACATAGTGTTAATATTATCATTAATATTAATTTAGTGATCTAAGTTTTATATCTTCATGATAAGATTAAGAAACTCCCATATCTTCATTCCTTTATATTCTAATGAATATCTTCCCGTAAATTACGATAACTTTTATGATGGATAGCAGTTTTAAATAGAGATTTGGGATATAGATTTAAATCAAATTCTCTCCTACGATTAGAACATATCATCTAAATTGAGAGTAAATTGATTTAGTAGCAGTTTCATTGAACTTTTGCTTGCAATCTTCGCCATCTAGTAGACGTGTACTTGAACAATCATGACAAGAGGTATGATCCTAACGTTTCCGTTACAATTTATTAGATCCAAGTTCTAACCGTTAGTATCAAGACGACCTTTATGCTATCTTGTTCAGTATTGATTGATTTATCAATCGCTTAAGAAGATTAATAATTAAATTTATCAATCTGTGAAATAAACGACAATCTTGTTCATTATGATTTCCTGTCTTGTTAAGAAAAGTAGGAACATAGAAACCTGATGGTGATATGATTGGTTGTGTATATGAATAAGTGTTGGGCCTAAACTTAATGTCTTTGTACGTTTGTCTATGAGTATATTAGGTTTGGGTTTAGTGTTTGGGATTTGTTTGTAACTAAACGACACTATCGTAGTGTCGCCTAAACATTGCTTTGATATCAATCTGTAACGTCTCTGTTATGTCCAAAGATTCAACCTAGAGGGGATGAATAGATTGAATCAAAATATTTTCTTTTATGCAGCGGATTTAACAAATTTGAACAATACTATTCTATGCAGACTACTGAGGTAGTCTGTAGCAGATATTTAGTAGTCTGCAGTAGATACTCACACTTTAAAAGTTTGCTGTAATATTAATTTCTAACAGTCCTAAATATCAAACAATGAAAGCAACTAAAGAACATAATAGTTATATTAGTTCAGACACTCATTATCAATTAATAAACGAGAGCTTAATCCAGTCTTCCTTTGTTGATCAGTTTAGTCAAGCCAAGAGATGAGTTCATTATCTTCTTGTTTGTGGCTTACAAGACAAACTCTTTTTACAAGCTAGGTAACTTGTACAAAAGATGAAGAACCCAAATATTTGCACAGATCCAACAACTGGACTCTATTGTAAGTTTTTTTCTTCTCCGTAGTTTAGTGAACTCTCTTCAGTGTTCTTCTCGATTTAGCTCACTTGAGTAATCTTTGAATTTTTGATTGATTTGCATGCTTGCCTTTCAATCACTTATTTAACAGTCTTACTCAATGAGCCTCAACGATCCCCTTTTAAAGACTGAGGGAATGAACCCGTGACCATGTACAATATATGATGTGATAGCTTGTCACATGTAAGCCTCAACTAATGTTGACTGCTTACCTACTTCAGATTCTCGTACTGGTCACATTCTGAACCTCAAATCTTTGATTTGATTACACCTCAGACCTTTGACCCATACCCCAGCAATCATCTCTGCTGCACTCAGTCTGCTGCACCCTATTCTACACTCAATACTGTGAGACCTCGTCTGCACCTAGATCTGTTACACTTTATGCATTGCTGTGTTGGTCCTCGTCTGCAAGTCCCATCCGCGATCTTGAACCATTGCAAGTCTTTTGTTGCCCATCCATGCCTTAGCTGTTTAGCCAAAATCCTTTGTAGTAGTCTGCATCTGGTGGCCCACACGATACTTCTCATCTACAGCCATTTGCTCTCAAGCATCTGACCTGGATTGCAATTACCAACTTGATTTCTAGCCTAAGCACACTAACAACATCATGGCTAATACTCCTAAGTTTTGTTCATCAATTTCTATACAATTGGAGGGATTGCACATTCCTATCAATTTTCCCCTAAATTGATGCTAACAAAACTCCTAAGAAAAACAACAAACTAACTACTTATCTTATATCTTAATTACATTGTCTTGAAACAAAATTGAGATAAAAGAACAATAGAGAAACTAACCTTTACCTTGATGCTCGCTTCCTTTGCTGCGCTTGTGATGATGTTCTTCTGTTGTTCCTCTACTGAGCTTTTGAGGCTGTTCCTCTGATTCTCAATGATGTCTTCTTCTTTCTTTATAGGACGGCTCCCCCTGAATTCTGTGACCTGATGTCTGATACTTTGGCCTTTTGTAGACCTTTCCCCTTCAGCTTTGGCTGTTGGTATCCTTTTGAGGTCTTCAGCTTCCCCTTGCTGTAAACTTCCCTCATGAGCTGCAGACTTGTCTAGTGTCTTCTTCTCCCCCTTTTTGTTAGCATTCAAGGCAGTTGTGAGGGATTCGATGGCAATCCTAATAGCTCTTACTTCAGAAGAGGTGTTCTACTGAGCAACTGTTGCCTCGACTGTCTCTATTTGAAGTTTATTTTCCAGCATTCCTAATCTTATGTCATTGCTGCGGATGTGCTTAGTAAGCTGTTATTGAGTGGTCTGTAGAGCTGTTTGAATTTTTCGTAGATCAGCAAAGTGTTGTTCCTTTACTTTGTTAAGATTGGATAACCTGAGTCTATATTGCTGCAGGTTCATAGAATTGGCTCTTTGCATTTGGTCTATGAAGCCTGCTACCAAGTTGTTGAGTGTTGCATAAAACTCTTCAAAGCTCTTGGTTCTTGTTTTCTTTTCAGCTTCCAAGTCTGCTGCAATTGGTTACAAACTATCGAGAAGCTCATGGAATGCCTCCTTCGTCCATTCATGCATGTTGTAGACTTCTTGATTAAGTTGACGAAGTCTGTACTCTACTACAGTTTCTGAAGAAGAGGATTCCTGATGTGCAGGCAGTGCCCTCTCTGTTGTTATTCTTGAAGTAGATGATGGTTTTTCCCGAACTAAAATTATTTGGACTTCTTCAAGAGGTTGCTTCAGTTCTCTAGCTACCGTTTGAGGTGTCATCTATATGTCAGATGTGCCACAATATAGGAATCCTTGTGGAAATCCAACAGACAATCCAACTCTGCTAGTGACTCAGTTGTAGGTTCCTCTGTAGATGACTCAGCTATAGGAGACTCGGCTGCTGCCTCTCCTGCTATTGTCTGCTCTTGCATTTCTTCTTTAGCAACTTCATCAATAATATCATCGTCGACGTCATAAGTTTCTGAGTGTGGTAGATCATCATCACTATCATCTTCTGATGGCTGTTTTCTCCCAATAGTTGGTCTAGAGAGATAGTCATAGATCTCCAAAGTTACAGCTCTGACATGTTTATCTACTAATCTCTTCAGCTCAACTTCAACTTCAGGAGTATGAACAAATTTGATGTGTTGTAATTGTTCTTGTTTGTGTCTCTTTGTCTTCAGTGTTGAGTCCTTTACATGAAGTGCTCCACTGAATAAGATGTATGTTTCGTGGGTCTTTTCTTCTTGTTTACCTCCATCTTTTGAATCTGAACTAATTTGTGGATTTCTTCTTCTGTCATACCATCAACTACTCCAATTTTTGTCTTCGACCCATCTGAATTTATTCTGTATTGTATGGTTGGTCTTGATGGAATTAGATTAGGTCTGGTAGTCTTTGATGTCCTCTTAATTGATAGTTTGTGCTGCCTGACAAACTCTTTACTCATTCTTCATTCTGTGACTATTTCAGTATTTCTTCTTATTGTGATTTTCCTAGGAGTTCATAGGTTTTGGTCTTGTGTCTTTGAATTCTTTCATATATAGCTTGAGTAGTCTACAGTGCTTTAGTAATCTCCTCTTTTTTTGGAGACTGTTTGACTTCAGTTGTTGTTGTTGTAGCCCATGCCACTATTCTAGTTGTCGGATGATCTTTTTTAATTATAAATGAATCCATTCTAATACTGGAAATTTGAATGATTGTTGTTGTTGAGGGTTCGGTTGTAGCAGACCTGATTGTTACTATACTTGCAATAAAGGTGGCTTGAGATGACCCACTCTGCATTATCTTGAGTTTGGCTTTAATAGCCTTTATCTCTTTCCTTGTATATCCTTCTATGCTGAGCTCGTGGCTCAGCTGAGCTTGTGGTCCTTCCCTAATCTCTTGATAGCTTCTTTGAGCTTTTAAGATTAGATTTTTGAGGTTTTCGTCTACACAGACCTTCAGATACTTCAGTGCCACATTGGCATCATGAAGTGCTGCAAGTTCTGTCTCCTTTGGTGGCAGAGTTCGTGAGGATAAACCCTCAATTGGTTGCCTAGTCTACTATTCTATAGACTGTGTTTCCACTTCCATCCCTGTTGAATCTATAGAAGGGTGATCTGATATGGTCTCCTCGTCTGAGGTCTGCAAGACGAGTTTTCTTCTTATCTCCTTTTGTTTCTTTATTTTGGCTGGTTGTGCTTTGCTGATTAACACTTTTTTTGACCTCTCAGTCTTCTTTGAAGGGTGGTCTGCACTACTGCTTCCTTTGGAGGGTGGTCTGCAGCCTTTGCACTCATCTGCACAGTTGCAACCTTCTTTGTGAATCCGATAGGCTACTTGCCTATCTTTCTTACATCTATTTGTTTGGCCACTGTCCATGACCTCTCTTCCTTCTCCGATAGTTTCAGATTTAGCTTGAGGATGATGCTGATTACCCTTTCAAACAAAGACTGTTTTGCTGCCACAGTCATTGCTAGCTGATACATGAGCAATTTTGCCAAGTTTATCTTGTACTTTAAGAGATTTGCACAAATAATCTCCGGTTGATCAGACGTAATTTGATCTTTGGAGAATTCTCTAGACAAGATAACTTTCTTTACAACATTAGCGAGCAGCTTGTGCTCCTTAGATAGATACTTCTTTATAGTTCTGATTCCTTCTTTCTGTCTGTCTTCACTTAGCATGGCATGCCTTCTTTCTACTACTATAGAAGGTGGGATGATTCTAGATCCTTCATTTGGGACTTTGAAGTACTATCCAAAGTCATCTGGACCTATGTAGATCATATTTTTCTTCGTTGTTGAGAAGTACGTGATTAGTTGATGGTCGTCTGCAACCTTTGCCTTCTTGATGAAGTTTAGTACTTCTTCATTATAGATCCTGCTGGTTTTTTCACAGAAGAACTTGAGCCCTACATCTTGAATCAATTCGGCTATCTCCTTCACTTCATCGGATTTCTTTCTCAAGGTCTTCAAATTAAACACCACTCCTGTCTCCACTTGCGTCTTCTTCGTTGGGCTACGTTCCTTATGAGATTTGAGGCTCTTTAGGAGAGTGTTTGGCGGAGTCTTGGCCATTTTTCAAGAAGATTGAAAGAATTTTCTAAGTTTGAAGATTAAATTTGAGAGAATTTATGAACTTAGGGTTTCGTAGTTTTGTGCAGTCGAACGCACAAATGAGAGAGAGAGAGAATTAGAGTCTTAGAGAGAGAACGAGAGAGTAAAAGTGTTTTTTTAATTGAAAAAAAAAACTCAGATTTTATACCCTTTGAAAATTATAACCATTGTTAGTTTTTAACTAGCCGTTGGGTAGTTTTTACCATTGATTTGATCGTTACGTGATTTTAGGCAATCACTTTTAAAACGTTGTTTACTTTCCAAAAATAGATGTGCAATAGAGAAATATTATCTCTAGTCTGCATTCCTTAAGTGCACCAAGCAGTAGAGTAAAATAATGGTAGTCTCCATATCATAAAATAATGTGTAGGGTCCAAGACATAACCTAGAGGGGGGGTGAATAGGTTAATTCGAGTTTTAACAATTTTATGCAGCGGATTATAAGTTTGCAGACCACTGTTCTATAAAGACTACTTGGGTAGTCTGCAGCTATCACTTCAAGGTCTATTGCAGAGATTCCAATTCTTGGAATTTGTCTTTGTTTGGCTGTGAAGGTTGATTTCTAACAGTTCTAAATATCACACAATGAAAGCAAATAAAGAGACACAGTATTTATACTGGTTCAGACACTTGTTATCAATTGATAAACAAAAGTTTAGTCTAGTCTTCCCTTGGTGACTAGTGTAGTCAAGCCAAGAGGTGACTATCACTATCTTCTTGTTTGTACCTTACAAGACAACTTCTTTTTACAAGCTTAACAACTTGCAGAAAAGATAAAGACCCATGATCTTCACACAGATTCAGCAATATGAACTCTGCTGCAGAGAGTATTCTTCTTGTAGACTAGTGACCCTTCTTTACTGTATTTCATGATTCAGCTCTTTTGAGTATTCTTTGAACATTGATTTCTTTGCACACTTGCCTTTCAATCCTTATTCAACATCCATTCTCAAAGCGCTTCGTCGGTTTCCTTTTATAGACTGAGGAAACGAACCTACCAGCATTGCACTGTTTCTGACATGACACTTGGCCACTCGTGTCCCTCACCATCTTGTTTCTGATGCTAGCAGTCCACTATCTCTAGAATTTGTGCCGTTGATGCTTTAACTCAAATCTTCATTTGACTAACTCCAGACCTCTGACCCCATCATCAGCAACTATCTCTGTTGTACCCAGTCTGCTGCACCTTAGTCTGCATGTTGTACTATGAGAACTCGTCTGCACCAGTCCCTACTGCATCTATTCTACACACAGATCTATTGCACATTTATACATTCTGTGTTGGTCCTCGTCTGCAAGCTCAGTTCCTAGATCCTGAAGACTTTGACGTTCTTTTGTTGTTCATCAATGTCTTAGTTATTTATCCAAAGCCCTCTGTAGTCTGTATTTGGTGGCTCATCTGATCTTCATCATCTGCAGCCGTCTGCTCTCCAGCATCCAACCTAGACTACAACTACCTACTTGATTTCTAGCCTAAACAACCTAACTACATTATGATTAATACATCTTAGATTTGTTACATCAATTTCTATAAAATTGGAGGGATTGCACATTCCTATCATAATGCTAGTATGTATTCTACATGTGCAGTAGAGCATTTTGGCCAATTTATTGTTTTAAATCAAGTATACCTAATTCACCATGGAATTGAGTAAATTTGCTCTCATCGAGCGGCTTTGTGAAAATGTGTGTAATTTATTTTTCTGTTGAAATATATTCCAATTTAATGTGACCTTTTTGCACATGATCTCTGATAAAGTGATATCTGACATCGAAGTTTCATAAGGACTACTCTATGGTGTCACTTCCAACATTCCTATGACTCCTCGCACGATTGCAAGAAATCATAGAGAAGCCCTTGAAGAAGTCAAGCTTCTCAAGTTTTCTTCACAACCACTATTGTGGTAGGTTTATCCAAAAAGAGACCTAGCTCTAGCAACATATGTAGGAGATCTAAAATATACATTAGTGGAACAAGGATATGCTTAATGTTTTGATTGAGAAGCTACGACCCATTTAAGAAGAGCTAGAGGCTGAAAGGGAGCACAAATACAAAGTCTTTGCAGAAGTCAATGAGTTTATGCCAAGGATTGGAAAAGGACTTCTCCAGCAGATCCAGAAAAGCAACGATTAGACTTTGTAGGCTGAAAGGGATTGTAAAATTGTTGTAACGCCATGTAATCATTAGACTTTCTTTCTTTCTACAGAGTTCTAGTTTCACAAAATTTCTTATTAAATTAATTTTCATTTGTAGTCTTGTTTAATCAGTTAACATGGTGTTTTAAACTTACGGTTTTGCTATCATAAATTCAAGGGGAGATTGTTAGAAATGTGCAATCCCTCCAGTTGTATGGAAATTGATGAACAAAATTTTAGAGTATGATATGTTCATGGTTTCTTACTTAGGATAAGACCTAGGACAGTGCGTTGTAGTCTAAGAAGCTTACAACAGAGCAGCAGACGATCATAGTTGGAAGGACCAATGTGGATCAACTAGATGCACACTATTTCAGAGCGTTCTAAAAAAGCAACTGGGATGAACGTAGCAAGTAAAAGATCATAAATCTGCCTGGAACTAGGATCGAAGTCTCAGGATCAAGGTCAAATCACAATGCAGTAGACTGGGTGTAGCAGAGATGACTATAGTAGAGGTAGAAGCATAGTAGACTGGGAATGTAGTAGAGTTGGTTAGTGTTTGGATAAGGATATGAGAAATGATCATATCGAATATCTAAGGTTTGAAATTTTGTTAGATGTTGAAGACTGTTGTGAGAAAGAATGTTGTGAGGAAGTCTGTCAATAGTATAGGAGGTAAATAGACAACTGTCAATGTCGGAACAGTATAATCACGGGTTCTAATTCCCTGAGCCTTATGAAAGACGATTGATTCAACTCTAAGAAGATTAATGAAAATTGTGAGATTCGTTTACAAGAAAAAAGCAATCTCTAGTTGGTTGACAATCGTTCTTGATAGGAATGTGCAATCCCTCCACTTGTATAGAAATTGATGACCAAAACTTATGAATATTAACCATAATATTATTAGTGTGCTTAGGTTAGAAATTAGGTAGGTATCTATAATCTAGGTCAAATGCTAGAGAGCAGACGACAATAGATGAAGATCATTGTGTGGACTACTAGATGCAGACTACCATAGAGAATTTCTCCTAAGCAAGTAAGACATACATGGGCAAAAAAAACCTGTAAATGCTTCCAGATTTAGGGATGAACTTGCAAATGAGGACCAATACATCAATGCATGGATTGCATCAGATCTGGGTTTAGACGAGGTTACAGCAGGGACTAGGTATAGACTAGGTCTCAATAGTACTAAGTGCAGACTGAGGTGTAGCAGTGTAGCAGAGATGATTGCTGAGGTTGGGTCAAAGGTCTAAGGATCAATCAAATCGAAGATTTGAGGTTAAGAGTGTGACAGTACGAGGATCTGAAAAAGATGAGCTGTCAACATCAGTGAAGTCCACATGTTAGCAGCTGTCATATCAGATCCTGTACACAAGTCATGCGTTCATTCCCTCAAGTCTATAAAAGGGGATCGAAGAGCTCAAGGAAGGCAGCGTTTTGAATGAGAGATTAAACATGTATATTTGCAAAAGATTCAAAGCTGCCCAAAGTGAGCTGAACTGAGAAAGAAACAGAAAGAGGGTTCACTAGTCTACACTGAAGAACAGAAGGTGTAACAGAGTCTAGTAAAGGATCAATGTAAGGATCTACGTTCTTCATCTTTTGATAACTTAGCTATCTTGTAAAAGGGATTGTCTTGTAAATCAAAAACAAAAAGATAGTGAACTCACCTCTTGGATTAACTAAACTGGTCACCAAGGGAATACTGGACTAAGCTCTCAATTATCAGTTGATAACGAGTGTCTGAGCCAATATAAATTCTGTGTTCTTTATTTTCTTTCATTGATATGTGTCTTTAGAACTGTTAGATATTAATCACAATAGCATAACAGAGACAAACTCATAGAGTTTGAGTCTCTGCTGCAAACTACTTCAATAGTCTGTAAAGAACATCAGTGGTTGAAATTAATAATTTCGTTGTGTTGCACTGATAAATCTTAAGCAACCTATTCACCCCCTCCCTCCCAGATTGAGCCCGTGGATCTAACAGTTCTCAAGATCTAATGATTGAAGATTCAAGGAAAGTGTTCACTAGCGTGCATCAAGAACACAAGCAGCAACAGAATCTTTATAATATTTGTGCAACTCTGAGAATTACATTGGAGATTACCTTGATTCTGCACGTAAACTCTATCTTGTGCATTTCCCTCATGCTGGTTCTTATTTTGGTTCAATTGGTTCACTATAGCCACTCATTAAAAAGAATGAAACAGTATAATGAGAGAAAAAAGAAAAAAAAAATTGGTTCTGATTTTGGTTCATTTGGTTCTTTTTATCTTGCACATTTCCCTCATGCTAGTTCTGCAACATGCTATGAGCAAAAACAATATGAAAATTAAAAAGAAAACAAAAAACCAAAACAATCTACGATGAATTTAAGTAAATGAAAACAAAATGGTCCCCGTCATTGACGCCAAAGCCTTGTTTGTCGCAAAATATAAGCGTGTTTAAATCGTAAATACACAATGCTGATCAAGTAATATCGTGATGAGAGAGTTATCGTAACAATTTAATTTGACTAATCTTGATACTTTTGAAAAATATGACAATAAAAATTATGAGGTTTATTTAACCAACCAATTTAGCTAACAAGAAAAATTTAGTTTCCCTACAACCCACACATCTATCATTTATTTTGCCACGTCGTCATCCCTTCCTCTATACCATCTCCTCTACCATGCCACTGCACTCCTCCTCTCCATCTCGTATAAAAAATTATCTCTCTGTCTTTCTTGTTTGGACATTAAGAAAAATACCATGTATAGAGTATAGATTTTAATCTCTTATTCCCCGATTCATCTTCCCTTTCTCATTTTACTTGATACAAACCCCATTTATTTCCTGAACAAGAATCAAATACCCATCAACCCTAGATACCCTTTATGTTAGGGAGGTTATGAGAAATATGGTGTTTATCGAGAGGTGGTTATCCTTGATGTGGATTTATGTATCCTCTATCCAGTATTCATTTTTGCTGAATGGCAACTCCAAAGAGCCATTTTTTCCCACTCACGATTTATGCCAAGGACCTATATCCCCGTATTTATTCATTATATGTTCTGAGGCGTTTTCCTATTTATTGTAGGAGGTGGTAAACAAAGGCAAGCTTGGTGGATTTTAGATTTTTCGCAATGCCCCCAAGACGAACCCTCTCCTTTTTGCTGATAACATTATGAAGCAGTCTCTGGACAGAAGATAAACAAAGTCAAATAAGGGATTTATTTTAGACCGAATACATAGTAATCATATTGTTCTCCTTCACCTTAAATTCCCCATACTGAGAATGATGGATACATCTTTCACGAACAAGAAAAGATTTAGTCTCACAGCTAAAACATAAAGAACATATCCGAATATGAATATCTCTTATGCCAAGGATCTTACAAGCATCATTATTACCCATAAGAACTAGGTTTCCATCAGATTCGACAAATGTGACGAACCACTCCCGATACGGGCAAATATGAAAGATGCAACCATACTCCATCACCCACTATGAAGTGGATGCGATCAAAAACTCCATGGCTGATGTAAGAACGATCGAGATGGTTTGAGTCTCGACAATACCAGCAACCGAGGCTTCCTCCTTCTTCTTCTTGTTCATTAGCTTAGGACATTCATTCCTTCAATGTCCCTTCAAGCTGGCTATGGGTCAAAGAAGTCTTGACATCTTCCAGTGAGAAGGTGTCTCTACTATGGATCATACTAATCACAAAGGCCTCAAAGCTACTTGGGAGAGAGCATAATAGGATCACCATTGTTTCTTCATCATTGATGATGACTCCAATAATCTTGAGATCAAATATGAATAATCTGAAACTCGATCAAGTATTTTTCCAATGAAATAGCCAACTCTTTCATTTTGAAGGAATGGAGACGTTGCCTCATATACAAATACAAAGTGATAGGATTTCTCATGTATAAGGTGGACACCTTATCCCAAAGAGTCTTACCAGTCTTCTCCTCTAAGACATTTTGAAGAACGTATGTCTTTTCGTATTTTCATAATGTACATACTTTACGTACATTTAATATGACCATATAGCATCACCTTAATGTCATCTTTATTCGTACATTCTTTTCATATTAAGCAACGAAATTTATATACGTACTTTATGTGTTTTTCAATTATTATATTTTGGGATATTACAATAGACACAAGTGGGATTTGTCTTGTTTGGAAAGTCGTCAAATGCATGGGTCATGCTGGATCGAATTGTCGGGAGACTATGGCTTTACAAGCCATTTTGTTCTCTTTAAAGTTGTACACGATTTTCTTCTCCAGAGAGCTTCATTACACAAAGTAGAGAATATAGTGAGGTTTAAAGTTCTTGGCAAAAAGGAAAGAATCACTTCTCTACCTTCTATTGGGCAAATTCTCAATGTCGGGCATAACTGTTTTGTATTTCCTATTGATTAGGGGATTAGTTCGTCGGTGATGATTGCATGTGGTTTTTCCCGTAAGAGTTTTCACGTAAATCCTTTTTTTATTTGTGTTATTTAATTTCGCTCATTGATTTAACATTGTTTACATTATAATTAACTTACTTAGGTTAGTAATAGTAATTTATTAATGATGATAAAATAACAGATTTTTTATCGTAAAAACTTGTATGAAAGGTTGGTAGTGTTCAATCCTTATTTCTTAAGTCGGGTTAGCCGACATAGGTTTAGGAACGAACATTTTTAAGTTTGACATTTAATTAGGTCCATTGGATTTTACAGTCATGTTTTATTTAATGTTATGTTAAAAAACATAGCACCAATAAAATTTGATGCAGAAAAATTTGACGGTACAAATAATTTTTATCTATGGAGAGTAAAAGTCATTGCCTTATGAACTTAAGAACGAATCAAAGAGATTCTGAAAGAGGTTAATAAGTTACTGGCTACTAAAAAAATGAAGTTAAGACAAAGATAGATAAAATGGCACGCATACCTTTACAGTTATGCTTATCTGATAACGAATGAGTAACATAACTTTAGAAATGTTGCATGTTAAGGTTAATCATTTTAATTCCAAAAAAATTCGAATTATTAAATGGGACATGATAATGGTATTTATGGGATAATATAATGGACATGGATTAATTATCGAAAGATCAATATTATAAAATTAGGATAAATAGTAATCTGGCGAAAACTTCATAAGGGTATATTTTTCCCCACTGCGGTCCCCGCACGCATTGTTTTCCTTCCTTGTATAGTGTCCTTGTTCTTTTCTTTCAATCAATTACCCGAAACAACATGGTCCTTTTTGCCCCTCACTCTTTATTTCTCGCCTGCTATTCCTGAAGCAGAAGCCCGAAACTAAACCATCACTCACTTCATCAACCTTCTTCAATCATCACCACCAAGAGAGAAGTTAAAGCTAATGCAAGAAATGGATCTCGAAGTCTCAACCTCAAGATTTCAACTCAAAGATAATACAGAAGAACTACAAATAAATAATGTCTAGTACAATGGAGCTCCATAATAGCAGAAAAAAACAACATAAGGTCATAAATATCTAATAAACCAACACCAGCTATAGCAAATTGCAAAAGCTTGCACCAGCGGCTACCCTCCAAATGATATCAGCTAGCACCTCTAGCTTTCGAGTTTGGTTCCGATGCAATCTGAAGGCACATTCCTGCCAATGTAATAGATCATTGAGACATGGACTCTTCTCTTCATATCAGCACATACAGTTTTACCTCTAAAGACTTAAGAACCAAGGCATCTAACTTTCCCATGGCCTATATTTTATCTTCATTCCCAATCAATCACACCACAACATCAAGTAGTTCCTTCACAAAAGCACACATAAAAAACAAGTGATCTCTTGTTTCATGGTATGAACTGCACAATGAACATCTATCCTCCATAAGAATACCCATACGACAGAGCCAATCCTTTGTCCTCAATTAATTCTTTGCCATTAGCCATTGTTATGTCATGATCCCTTCCACGATCCTTTATTATCTGAAACGAATATGTAACCGTGAGCTCGAAAGCCCAGTAACACATGATACACATCCATTCCAGGAGTCCGGCATGCTTATTATATAATGCGTTTCCCATGCACAAACAGGATGTAGTGCAACCAACATCAAGCAACCCTATGCCAAGTAGAAAAGTATAATTACATACAGGATAATAATAATTCAAGCCAAACAGGTTAATCCCTGTTTCATTGTCACTAGTCTTTATTAAAGACTTTAAGGCTCTATAAGTATCTCATGTCATGTCATTTTGATTCTCGTGACTTTAACAGTTTAATGACATGTTCTGTCATGTCATTTTGATTCTCGTCACTTTTACAAGTTAATGACATGTTCTGTCATATCATATTACTTCTCGTCACTTTTACAGGTTAATGACATGTTCTGTCATGCCATATTGATTTTCATCACTTTTACAGGTTAATGACATTCTCTGTCATGTCATATTAATTCTCGTCACTTTTACAGGTTAATGGCATGCTCTGTCATGTCATATTAATTCTCGTCACTTTGACAGATTAATAACATGTTTTTCATGTATTTCATGTCATGTTGTATTTATTCTAATGGCTTTTACAGATTGTTGACATGAGAGAAGTTACAGCAGGAATTTAATATGTTACTAGTATGGTCATACTAATAACAATTAAATAAACAGGATTGTCTCTGCAGAAGACTCAAAATGGTTAATTATAACCAATCACGACAATCAATAGATGCCACTCCGTACACGCAAAGGGAATTATCACACCTCCCTGGTTGATTCAGGACTCGTAACTCTCTCATTTATTGTTATTTGTAAGAATTTCTTCATGTTCAGGATTTTTCAAGATACTCAGGATTCTCAAGCATTTTCTTGTATTCAAGATTTTTGGATTCTCAGGATTTTAAAGCATGTACTTATGAAATTAATTACATTAATTTTCATGTACAGGAAGTGACTGTCACGACATTCATATTTCAAGATTTTCAGGTATGTAACATGAGATTAATCGCATTAATCCATGTATAGCAGGGAATAACCATGGTGTTCGTAATTCAAGATTTCAGGCATATAATATGAAATTAATCATATTAATCCATGTATAACAGGTGATTACCATGACGTTCGTAATTCAAATTTTTAAGTATATAATATGAAATTAATCATACTAATCCATGTATAACAGGCGATTATCATGATGTTCGTAATTCAAGATTTCAGACATATAATATGATATCAATCATATTAATCCATGTATAACATGTGATTACCATGGTGTTCGTATTTCAAGATTTCAGGCATATAATATGAAATTAATGATATTAATCCATGTATAACAGGTGATTACCATGGTGTTTCATAAATATTATATTTTGTAATGTTCTCTTGAGTTTTCAGGATTAATAGTTCGTTACAAAATAAAAATCAATCAGCACAGAATATCACGCGTCAACAACAAGTAATATTCAGGAATTCAGGAATTTTATTATAATCTATAATATTCTACAAGTTGCATCTTTACCTTTATAGGCATGCAATTCACATACAAGACAATCCAGTATATCAGGATTTTATTCTTTTATTTAACATGTAATTACGTGATTAAACATGTCACCCAAATCAAGTCACGCACATCCAAACATTTCATTTAAGGTAACGATGTGTGTTACCTTGTCATGATTAAATATTGGAAATTCTCAAGACCAACGCGTGCCTAATCTTGCTCTTCGATATTTACCGTACCTACGATAAACACACATTTCACTTTAAGTACCATCACAATTAGGCAAGATGATAATTATAATGTACACACATATAATGTGTATAACATGTCAACCCCGAGTCAAAAAGGAAACCATCCTCTTCTTCCTTGTGAGCAAAACACCAACATAAAACCATTATCCTGATTTTCCCCAAGGAACACAATCTTAACATCCCACTAAGCTTGTTATTATAACCACTACGATATAAACCCCGTAATGACCATAAATTATGCATAAGACACATATTCATGCATAAGCAAGCATTAAGCTCTAGTCACATTATCAAAGAACAATCCGAGGCATCCTAACATGTCCATATCATTCCCCTTAACACCTTTTCATATCCAAATTCCCTCGTGTGCATAAACCTTAACCAAATATCGACGTCATCTCGACGAACTAACCCTTTACAAACACACACATGCCCATCGACATCACCACACCCCCTCCTTGAAACCCGTCATGCAATTCCCATCCACCATATCCTACAATCAAGAGCAATACAACATGGATATCCATTGAATCATATCCTCCCCAACCCGACAGTATCACATTACTAACCACACATCACATTCCTGCAACCAATCACTCATTTCATAGGCATTCAAGTAAGGTTTAGTGGTCGTTACCTCCCCGATGAGTTATTCGAAACAAATAACGAGACGAAATGACGAGAACCACCAAACGAGACCTCGGGCTGCAATCGGGCCTGTCAGGCCAGGGTCGGACCTTGGTCGAACTGTCGGGTCATAAGCTGGTTTGTCATCGAGTCGCTGTCCGGGAGCTGTTAGGCCAGTGTCGCAATCGGGCCCTTGTACAAAGCCGCTGTCAACTGTCGAACTCAGCACCTCGTTCAACAAAAACCAACAAAAATCAAAGAACGGAGCTTTGCAGAACGATGACGGCCGCGAAGACGAGACGAGCGAACTCTGGCGACGATGACAAGTAATGGCAGGTCGATTAGAGCCTCGTCCGGGCTCGTCGGTGGTCGGAGAAACATCACATGGACCGGGAATGGCTGGATCCGAGGCCGCCTTGGCTTGGGATGGCTGCCGACAAGCTCTAGCGATAGCTCACAGCGACTAACGACAGCACGAGGCGGCTGTCAGTGATGGAGCTCGGTGGTTAATGGTGAATCATGTGTGATGATGAGGGAGACTCCTATAGGCCGAATCGAGGGATAGGGTGGCCGGATTTAGACTCGGGATGGTCAGATCCGATGCGGCGATGCTGGTGGCGATAGCGACGAAGACGAGGCAACGTCGGGCAGCCGGATCTGATCGAAAAAAAGGCATTGGAAGGTCATCCATGGTCGGGAAAGCGTCGTCGAGGACGATGATTGTCTCTGGACTCATCGGCTGTCGGATCCAGCTCGTTGTTGGCTGGATTCCGTTCACCTTCAGCATTTTGGTTTCCTCAAGCTTGATTCAAAGACTTAGGCGATAATACTATGATTGTTATAGCGAGTGAGTGATGAGAGGAATCTCTGCTTTTCCAACTTTTTGTTTTGCGCATTTGTTGCTCGATGGTGGTCTGGCATGGCATGGTGGAAATATTGGTTGGCGGTGATGGATTTGTTGGAAGTGGGTATATGTCTTCCACTAATTTTTTTTTCAAGGTATTACAATGATATATAATAATATTGTTTAATATTTTGAATGTGATCGAACTAAAATCATATGTTGTATCTTTGGTATTGTGTGTTTTCCGAATAGATATATTGATCTCAAATTTTGTTGAATTTTTTAAAAGTACATTTTCGACGGAAAAAAATGAGATGATGTTCCGATGGTGCGTCGTGTCACGGGGTTAGATTTCTCACAACCCGTGCGGCACTCACGGGGTTTGTACCTCCCTTGGATAAACTTGGGCTTTTTTTGATGGGTCGCGTACTTGGGCTGCATCAATTTGTCACGGGCTTTAATTTGGAACAGACTCCAAATTCGTTGGTCCGTGACAGTCGGTACAAGAAGTGCACCTTTGGATACTTTTCACTTTGCTAAACAACAAACTAAAAAAAAGATGTGTACATATAAAACGCTACGTCATCCCATTTGTTGTTTTACAATAATTGATCAAAAGTTGTTTACAATGATTAATATTGTACTGCTCGAAACGTGTTAGCTAAACAACAAACTAAGAAAAAAAAAATATGGCGTGCATAAACGAAGCGTTACGTCATTGAATTTGTTGTTTTACAATAATTGATCAAAAGTTGTTTAAAATGATTAATATTGTCCTACTTGTAACGTGTTTCTCGAGAGAAGTTCTTTCCATTTCATTCCCACTCATCAAAACAATTGCCAACAATTACAATAACAGGCAAACAGCCAAAATATTCTATCTCAACCTATACGGCCATCGCTATATATCAAATCAACATAACATCTTCAAACTTTTCTAGGCTAAGACATCTAAGACATCAGCTTCGAAGCTTCATGTTTGAACACTCCTTCAGTTTCTTTTCCTCAAAATCTCATGCATCAGCAGGAGGTTGAGTGTTGCTTATTAACGTGTTTGTTAAACAACAAATCATATACTCCCTCCCTTTCATGAAGATGGCAACACTTTCAACGTGCGTAGATTTGAGGTAAACTTTCATCTATCTCGGATGATCAAATGATTTTTTTGTAAATTTTTTTCAAAAATACTAATGATAGTTCTTGTTGTGTGGTACAACCTGGTTTTTAAAAAAATATTTTTATGTCGTTTAATGTTAAAACGTAGATAGTCAAAATACATATAAAAATAGTATCAAAAGTCTAAGTGTTGTATTTTTTGTGAGACGGAGAGAGTATATGACAGGTACATATATAGCGCTACGATCCATACCTTTTAAGCCACGTCAGCACACAAAGCGATATGACTCGTCACGCTTTATGCAAATATAAAACTGTGACGAGTCATAGGGCTTTTGATTTTCCTATAGAACGGTGAGTTGTAACGTTTTATCCTTTATTTTCAAGTAGTAAATTTTTGTGCGAAATAGATGTTCTCATCTATGATCGGGGAAATTATTTTTTGGTACTCAATGCAAGTTTTTATTACATTTTGATATCCATTTCGATTTTGATAATTTATATACACAAAATTACAATTCACACATATGATATATAGTTTAAAAAATCATTATTTACCGTTCACGAATCCTAATAACTACTTAAACGTAAATGAAACTTTATTTAGTTATTTTGGTGTAATTTGTCTTCCATGATCCATCAAGTAAAAAGAAACACTAGCCATGATGCATTTGTAACCGACACATTTCAGAACTAATCCGGTTCCTACTAGTAAAGATCAAATCTAGTCTAACACGTACACTGTTTTACTTTTGCACTGGACAGGGGTGCAAGACTAGAATAAAAATAACACAGTTACTCCAACCATGAACAAGATCCAAGGAGGTCGAGACGTGAACAGTATTAATCCTTTCGATAAAAAAAATGAAAAAAATTGTTTCCTGACTGGTTTTACATGAAAAATAAGTAGATTTTGTTTCAAATATCCGCTCAGTCTCTTGGTCCACAAATCGGTCCAATTCGGTTTCACATTACTCCCAAGCCATTACTCCAGAGTCCAGACCAGCCCATCTCAGTCTAGTGTATTCCAACCCACCCAGCCCGCCCAACCTAGACGTGTACAGTGTACACCTTCACATTCCAGCCCAGTACAAGCCCATCCCGGCCCGGCCTGGCCCAAATTGCTAAACCGCCACCAACCACTTCTCCTCCCCACTCAGCACCACACCAGTACCTCAATTGAAGCCCTCGAATGTGGACGGCTCTCCTTCTCCGAATCCACACTCCACTACTCTTCCCCTCCCCGCCACTCCATTCTTGTTCTCCCCACTCAAACTCAAACTCAAACTCAAACTCAAATTCAAAATCAAAGCCAAAATCAAAATCCTTTTTCAAACTCTCCTTCAAAAAATCCCCAAACTTTTCGTTCCGATCTCACCGTCCGCCGCTCGAGACAGCGATCCTGGCGGAGGAAGACGGCGCCTCGATGCCGTGCATTCGAAGGTACGAGAACGACCTCGTAAGACTTTCTGTCTACGGCTCCGTCGACTTCCCCCCCGCCGTGACCGCCGCCGCCGCCAACGGAGGGGTTGCGGCCGAGGAGCACCTGGAGGAGGGATTGGATGTCATGGTCATCGAGTCGTTGTTTCCTGGGAGTTCGGACCCACGGAGCACCGTGTCTACCAGTCTGGTGTATGCTGCTGCTTTTTTG